>CAUYPK010060281.1:0-13015 GCA_963574355.1 Loris lydekkerianus | reverse complement strand
TATCTCAAGAATGGAAGAAAAAGTACCCAATGTACTCAGCCTTACTATGAAAGTAATTTAGGGCTTTCACATGAAAGCTATAACCCAGTTACAACCTAAGAATAGGGGAAAGGGGGAAAGGGAGAAGAGGGAGGGGGAGGGAGGTGGAGGGAGGGGTACTGGTGGAATCACACCTATGGGACATCTTACAAGGGTAAGGGTGAAACTCAGCATTGTCATTTTCAAGCTGTGTATTTCAGATAGAAAATGATTAAATTGCTTAAATGTCTCTGATGATATTTTTCTTTTCTCATCATGTAATTGCATACTTTATCAGCAAAAAAAGCTTATTATTTTTAAATCTATTACAGTGGAAATTAATATTATTACATTATTTTTCTTTTGAATATTAATTAATAACTGGAAATGAGATAATATTCAGGGAAAAAAAGGTGATGTAGTAACCTACAGCCAATATTGCTTACAATTGCTTATAGTATGCAGATAAAACAATATTAAGCATTGGCTATAGCTAACATATCTCCTCTGTTCCTTTTCTTCTCATACTTCCTTCCTTTCTTTCTTCTTTTCTTTCTTTCTTTTTTTTTTTTTTTTCTAATTGCAATTGCTAAAACTTTCATTACAATGTTAAAGAGCACTGGAGACAATGGTCAACCTTGCATGGTTCCTAATCTGTGTGGAAATAGTTTCAATTTAAATCCATTCAATACAATATTGGCTGTAGGTTTGTTATAGATGGTCTCTATTAATTTAAGAAATGTCCCTTCTATACTCATTTTAAGTGTTCTGATCATAAAGCGATGCTGGATATTATCAAAAGCTTTTTTTGCATCAATTGAGAGGATCATAGGAAACTCTAAGAAAAGAAATAGCTGAAGATGTTAAGAAATGGAAAAACATGCCCTGCTCATGGCTGGGAAAAATCAACATTGTGCAAATGTCTATACTACCCAAAGCAATATACAATTTTAATGCAATCCTTATTAAAGCTTCATTGTCATACTTTAAAAATCTTGAAAAAATAATACATCATTTTATATGGAGTCATAAAAAACCTGAAATAGCCAAGATACTACTCAGAAATAAAAACAAGCAGGAGGACTCATGCTACCAGACCTCTGACTGCACTATAAATTGATAGTGATCAAAACAGCATGGTACTGGCAAAAAAACAGAGAGGTAGATGTATAGAAAGAATAGAGAAACAAGAGATGAACCCAGATACTTACCATAACTGGATCTTTGACAAGCCAATTAAAAACATTCAATGGAAAAAAAGATTACTTATTTAACAAATGGTGCTGGGTGAACTGGTTTGTGACTGTAGAAGACTGAAACTCTATCGACACCTTTCAACATTAACTAATATAGACTCTCACTGGATTAAAGATTTAAACTTAAGACATGAAACTATAAAAATACTAGAATAGAGTGCAGTGAAAACTCTTGAAGAAATCGGCCTTGGCAAATATTTTATGAGGAGGACCCCCAAAGCAATTGAAGCAGCATCAAAGGGTGGCTCCTGTGGCTCAGTGAGTAGGGCACCACCCCCATATGCCAAGGGTGCCAGGTTCAAACCCTGCACCAGATAAATTGCAACAACAACAAAAATAGCTGGGTGTTGTGGTGAGCACCTGTAGTAGTCCAAGCTACTCGGGACTATAGAAGAGAATCAACTAAGCCCAAGAGCTGGATGTTGCTGTGAGCTGTGATACCATGGCACTCTACCTGGCCTATGACAAGGTGAGACACTGTCTCAAAAAAAAAAAAAAAAAAAAAACCCAGAATGAAGCAGCATCAAAAATACTACTGAGACCAGAACAAACTAAAAAGCTTCTGCACAGCCAAGAACACTTAAATAAAGCAAGTAGATAAACCCCAGAATGGGAGAAGGTATTTGCAGGATATGTCTCCAACAAAGGTTTAATAATCAGAATCCACAGAGAACTCAAATGTATAAGCAAGAAAAGAACAAATGATCCCAACTCAGGTTGGGCAAGAGAATTGAAGAGAAATTTATCTGAAGAAGAAAGGTGCATGACCTACAGACACATGAAAAAAATGCTTATCATCCTTAATTATCAGAGAAATGCAAATCAAAGCTACTTTGAGAAATCATCTAACTCCAGTAAGATTAGCCCATATCACAAAATCCCCAAACCTGAGATGTTGTTGTGGATGTGAAGTAAAGAGGACACTTCTACATTGCTGGTGAACATGCAAATTAATATGTTCCTTTTGGAAAGGTGTTTGGAGAATTCTTAGAGATCTAAAAACAAACCTGCCATTTGATCTTATAATTCCTCTAGTAGGTTTATATCCAGAAGACCAAAAATCACATTCTAACAAAGATATTTATATCAGAATGTTTGTTTATTGAAGCCCAATTCATAATTGCTAAGTCATGGAAAAAGTCCAAGTGCTTATTGACTCAAAAATCGATTAATAAATTGTGATATATGTACACCATGGAATTTTATGCTGCCTTAAAGAAAGATGGAGACTATATCTCTTTCATGTTTACATGGATGGAGCTGGGAAATATTCTTATTAGCAAGATATCTCAAGAATGAAAGAAAAAGTACCCAATGTATTCATCCCTAATATGAAACTAATCTATAACTCAATCTTAACACAAGAATATGGGTAAAGGACAAAGGGAGGGGCAGGGAGAAGGGAGGATGGATGGAGGGAGGTTAATTAGTGGGTCCACACCTACTGTGCATCTTAGAAGGGTACAGGTGAAATTTACTAAATGTAGAATGTAAAAGTCTGAACATAATAACTAAGAAAATGCCATGAATGCTATGTTAACCAGTTAAATGAAAATATTTCAAACTGTATATAAAACCTGCACATTGTACCTTATGATTGCATTATTGTACATAGCTATGATTTAATAAAAAATTATAAATATGTATATTTATATACATAAAAAATTTGTTGCTTTCTTTTTCTTTGCTTTTTTTTTTTCTCTGTCTTCTTTCTTATAGGAGTCATGATTGTGTATATATATATATATATATATATATATATACACAGCCTGAGCTGGGATCATTTGTTCTTTTCTTGCTTATATATATATACACACACACATATATATATATATGATGTAGGAATCCTGATTTAGTAGAAATATATTATGTTGCTATATATATATATATATATATTTTTTTTTTTTTTTTTGACACCCAGTGACCCTGTGAATTTGGGTGAACAGTGAAGCTTTTAACCTCTGTCTGGTTCCTAGGCTTATGCCTATTTTCCAGCTAAATGATCTGATTGCCCACTTGGCACTCATCCCTGCCCATGTGTGATTCCATAGTTCTCAAAAAATATTCAGAGGCAGGTTGCACAGATTCCCCCTACAATGGTTCACGTGAATTGCCAGAGATCATGGGCCTGTGCCATAGGATGACTCCCTGCAGGCAAAGCTCAGACTTCAGTGCCATAGGTCCACAGAAACAGACCTGCCTACACAACTGTCTGGCAAATTTTATGACAAAAGTAGGCTCCTGTCTGGGCACTTTTCCCATATCGATATCTCACCTGCTGACAAACTGTGGCACAGCCTCCAGACAGCATCCAGCTCTAACCACTAAAAAATTCTGCTGGGGAGTGCATACTTCACCACTCAAAGGCTAGCTTTCCCCAAGCATGAAAAACTTCAACAGCCTTATTCTGGGACCTCTGGGGGTGGTGGTGGCTGTGGCTTCTGCTGTAGCCAGAGAAGGCTTGCAGAAACTTGCCTGGCAGTCGCCATAGCTCCAGTTTTTAATACAAGTCCAGTAATCCAGCCACTTCAATGCATACCTCAAAGTATCACTCCATGGCAATATACCAAGCCAGCTATGATCTAGCCCACTTGTTCTCACCTGATGTTCCGGGGGAGCTCAGTTAAATGTGTTTCTCATCTACTATCATGCTCCACCCCCTGTTAATCTTTTTCTGAATTAATAATAATCAGCACAAACAATGACCCTTGTAATAAACAATAGTCAAGATTACCCTTGGTCCAAAAAAACATTCCAATTCAAAGTTTAATCTCCTAAATCAATTGTCCTTAGCCACTCAAAATATGCATTTTAATGTTAAAGCTGAATTTGTAGAACAGAAATAACAGGAGGCATGAAGTGAAGATCACATTGGACCTAAACTGACTCTTGGCCCTAGATGGAATGACTGTACCTTATTCTTATTGCATCTGCTTTCAGCAGGAGTCAGGGAAAAGGAATGCTTTCATTGATTTAAGAGTCTATTAATCAGGGACAAGTTGCAGGATATATGCCTAGACTTAAATGCTTAGTTGTGTACATGAAAGATCTCCCAGGTAAGTCTTGAATAGACTTAGGCCTATTAAGTCTATTCTGACTAAGTCAGAAAGTCATCTCTAAGAAGGCAGGGGGAAATGATGAAGGAGATATGATCTCTTTTCTCATGCCTAGCAACTCAGTTTTAGGTGATACCTTTGGCCAAGAAGGATGGGGATGGGTCAGTCAGCTGCTTGAGGGGGATCATTAATATTTTATTTTAGTGCATACTAGGTAGACTTTGAACACTGAGACTTTATTTGGCTTATGGTTCTGGAGGCCAAGAGCAAGCTACTGGCATGAGGAAGAGGTCTTCTTGCTGTTTGTTTCCCTGGAAGAATGGTGAAAGGTCAAACCAGCATATGAGACAGAGATAAAATTGGAACCAAACTTATGCTGTTATCAGGAGCTCACTCCCTTGATAACTAATCCATTTCCATAATTAAGGATTTAGCCCATTCATGAGGGCAGAAGATAATCACCTCTTCAGGGTCTCTCTCTTTATTTAGACACAGTAGCCATTAAATTTCAATGAGTTTTGGAGAGGACATTCAAATCATTGTATGTGGAACCAATTCCATAAAGAATGAACTCTGACCTATTTTCCCATTTTTTCAAATTCCTTTATAAGAGGACTGATGAGTCTCAACTGCAAATGACAACATCTCATTGAATGTGTTTGTATTAACCCACTATAATGTGGCTTATTTTCCATCTTGAATCTAGTGTAGTTAGCCTGATAAATTCCTTTCTTCTGATTACAGTTCTTCAGACAAAGCTTACCTCTCTCAACCAATTGCCAGTTAAAGAATCCCTAAAACCCACCTATGACTTGTAAGCCCCAGCTTAAAGATGCTCTGCCTTTTGGAGCTAATAAAAGGTATTCTTTCCATGTATTGATTCAGGGGTTTGTTACTGGGTGAAGAGGCTCTGGTCACCTGTCATTGTGTTCCAATATGCAGAGACAGGGATAGATTCACCAAACTTTACTTGTCAGAACGCTGTCAATTCTGCACAATAGTGAGAGTAGCCTCTCGAAGACTGTTGTTTTTCTATCTCCAAAATCACTGAGAAGTGACTGAGAGTAGCCTCTCCAAGACTGTTGTTTTTCTAGCTCCAAAATCACTTTTATCGAAAAGGATTTAAAGCAAAGAGCACGTTGACTCTTTTTTTAAATAATAACACAACTCAGTGAAAATCTGTTACAACACTTTCAATTGGAAAGTCACTTTTGTTATTTTTTAAATAGCAATTTATGTATTAATTTTTATTTTTATAATTTGTTTACTTGTTTTCTCTCTCTCTTTTTTTTTTTTTTTTTCAGACAGAGTCTCACTTAGTCTCTCTCAGTAGAGTGCCGTGCCATCATAGGTCATAGCAACTTCAAACTCTTCAGCACAAGTGATCCTCTACCCTCAGACTTCCTAGTAGTTTGGAATATAGGCACCATCCACAATTGCTGGGTAGTTTTTGTTTGTTTGTTTGTTTATTTTTTCTAGTGATAGGGTTTCACTCTTGTTCACACTGATCTTGAACTCCTGAACTCAATCTATTCACCGTCCTCAACCTCCCTGAGTGCTGGTATTAAAGGCATGAGCCAAGATGCCCAGCTTAGAAACCTTGAACATTTGCCTCAGCCTCAGAGGTAGCTCAGGCTACAGTTCCCCTCCACAACATCTGGCTATTTTTAGAGATGGGGTCTTGCTCTTGCTCAGGCTTGTCTTGAACTCCTAAGCTAAAGAAATCTTCTGGTATTGGCCTCCAGAATGTTGAGATTACAGGTATGTAAAGTCTATTTCCTAGGCTATGCATGGTGGCTCACTGGAATCCTAGCACTTTGTGAGGCAGAGGAGGTTGCATTGCCTACACTCACCTGTTCCAGACTAGGTCATCTGTTTCATGTCCACCCTAGCCTAACAGTCACCATCTTATTGTTACTTCATGTGCTTTAAGTTTCACCTATAATTCCAGTCTCCAGGGATGCATAAAACCAAACTATAGGCTAGGTGTACTGGCTCTGACCTATAGTCTCAGGATTATAGGAGGCATATGCAGAAGTTTTCTTGGGCCTATGAGTGCAAGACCAGCCTGAGCAACATAGTGAGACAGTGTTTTCACAAAATATTTAAAAATTAGAGGGGTGTGGTGGGGCACACCTATAGTCTTAGCTGCTAGACAAGCTGAGACAGGATGATCACTAGAGCCCAGGAGTTAGAGACTAAAGTGAGCTATGATCACACAAATGAACTCTATTTCAGGAGACATGTGAGACTCGATCAAAAAACAAACAAACAACAACAATAAGAAAACAAACTAAAAATAAAACATCCACACCTATAACCTGAGCACCTGGGGTATATTTTCTAAAGACCTATTGTGACTATGTTCCCTTGGCTGCAGTCACATGTATTAGGATCCAAATCATCTTTACAGAATTTGAGGTTTACTGTTGTTATCTACTTCCAAACTATCTATACCCAAAACTTCTATACACATCATCCCAGCTTCAGGTCCAACTCCCTTTCTCTGCTCTTGTCTAGTTTCAAGGGCAATAAAGGGAAGTTCACTAGATGCCAATTCTTTTCTCAGCTAGAAGCCAGGATTATCTTGACTTCTGTTATCAATTTCCCCTACAATAATAAATGACCAACAGAAAAGGACAATAGGTCTGAAGGTGCAGAGAGACCAATAAAAGAGTTGCAATCAATTTCAAGTAACACAAAATAAATGAGGTATTTATACCTCTGTATTGCCTTTGTGTCTTGTCTCTCTCACCTCTTCTCATTTATGGCAGAGACACTCTTCCAGTCTTTTTTGGAAATACTCTAAGCTTTCTCTTTGCTCTTAAATAACATTTTTCTTTCTTAAGAGAAATAATATTTCTCTTTCATATATATGAAAGAGAAATATTCATATTTCTCATGTGCTTTGTAGTTCTGGCCCAATTGAGGGTGTTGAGCATTAGTTTCTCGCATGATCCCAATTTATACTCTGCATATAAATTTGGATTTCTCAAACTCAACACACAATGTATGAAGATCACTTCTCTAGGTTCAGCATCCACTGAAACTTTCCAAATATCTCTAACCCTATGGGACACAAATTGCAGCCTGAAGGGCACACCCAGGCTTTCAAAGACTTCCTGAAATACACCTGCTCACTGATAGTGCTCCCAGAACCTTTATACCAACATGTATCCCATCATGGTTTCAAGACAGATATCCACAAACATTGTCATATAAGGTCATATAAGGTCAGGGTAAAGGGGCCTCTGCCTCAAGGACAAATAAAAATCCTTTTGTGATGAAAAATTTGTTTTCCCATCAAAGTTAGAGTATTTCCCAAAAGTTAAAATCATTGCTGGCACCTTGAATTAGATGGGGCTTTGCCAATATTTCATCCAGTCCAGAAGCATGTGCTAAAGCTTTCTAACAATTGAACTCAATGTTATTTGTTTGTTTGTTTGTTTTTGAGACAGACTCTGACTATATTAACCTTAGTAGAGTGTCAAGGAATCACAGCTCACAGCAACCTCAAACTCTTGGGCTTAAGTGATTTTCTTGCCTCAGCCTCTCGAGTGTCTGGGACTATAGACGCTTGCCACAATGCCCAGCTATTTCTTGGTTGCAGTTGTCATTGTTGTTTAGCAGGCCTGCACCAGGCTCCAACCCACCACATTCTATTATTTGTCTGGCGCCCTACTCACTGACCCAAGGACACCAAGCCTGAACTCAATTTTAAATAAGCTAGAAGCAATATGCAATTTGACCACTGAATGGCAGGACATGTTCAATTTGAGTGTAACATGAAGCTGGCTCAGAAAACCTCTGAGTATTTATAAGAGTAAAGCCCCAAAGTAGAAGGACTCCACCAGGTTGAGTGGAAGTTCTTCGGGTATGAATCTTCACAAATTGATCTTTATTCTTGATAATGACATTAGCAAATATAATTGTGATCATCTGCATTGTTTGCATAGTGTTAAGTCTGTTCTTGTTACCACCTCTTCCCACACTTAAGAACTTTGCTAAGGAAAGCCATTTTAACCTGAAAAGAAAATCTGAGATTTTTGATGGGAATACAGGCCAAATACAGAGATTTCATTTTTGTCCAAAAATGTTCTTTAGAGTTAGTCACTTAGAATCTTCAGCAAGTTTCTTGAACATGGGTCATTTTGAACACAAAAAACTGATCTAAATTTCATTTAGAGAAATTAATCACAGTTAAGCCTTTAAAATAATGAATTTAATGTTTAATGCACTGAATTCCTACCAACTGTGAAGAGTGTGTATTTTAAAATTACTTCCCTCTTTTGAGAAAATGAGAGATGAGAGAATGGACTAAATGAATTGTGGACAAGAGGGTAGCAGTTCTTGACCTGTAGGGGTGAAAATTTGAGTCTATGTTTTCATTATTCTGTATGCAAAATATTGGGAAATAGTCAAACAAAACTACAGGCATCCCTATTATGAAACAAGTGGGACTTACTTCTCTTTGAAGGACCCATATAGTACCTTCCAGAAAGGGTGCTAGAAAGTCTTATTATGGCTAAGTGTGGTGGCTCAAACCTGTAGTAATATCACTTTGGAAAGCTAAGTAAGGGAGGATCATTTTTGAGCTCAGGCTAACCATTCACCATGGCCTCCCAAGTGAAGTAAATAGAATAAAAGTAAAAAGTAAAAGCAGAAAGGATTTATTTTAGTTTCAGGATGTGTATTAAATTGTTTTAGAGAAGATATGTGTTATTAGTATTTTGCTTGGAAGCAGATGCTGTGGGGGATTGCGGGTAATTCTAGGATTGGGAATCTTAAGAAGTCTATCTGGAAGGAGGCAAGAATTCAGAGTGTGGCTAGAGCTGTAACTGGTTAAAAAATCAAAATGAAGTACTCATTCATATTAGTTAGGATAGGGGAAGGTTTTTCATGTCTGTGCCTTAACCAAAGTTTATTTTTAGTCTATGTTAAAGAGAGCACATGTAGGAGAATAAGATGTAGTCAGTCAGGCTAGGACCTACATGACACATCTGGCCTGGTCAGTTTTGGTTCTACATGACTTTAATGTCTTCTTTTCCATCCTTGTTGTTTTGTAAATTCAGGTTTACAAAAGTAAAAAGTATATGTTAAAAGTAAAAGTATATGTTACATAGTTTGCAGCTTTTGATTTAGGATATTATTTTTTTTTTTTTTAATCGTAGCTGTGTACATTGATATGATCATGGGACATCATATACTAGCTTCATAAACCATTTGACACATTTTCATCCCAATATTCAACATAGCCTTCCTGGCATTTTCCCAGTCACCGTGGCATGACATTAATTTTTGAATTAGAAATGTTGTTCAGAGTCATAGGTTATGTCAATTATTATATATTATGAGTCATGATTATCTTTACTTAAAATAAACTTAAAACATTTCATGACTTTTTAGAAAAACCTTTATTTATTTAACCAATCACAAAGGAAAGGGTCTATAAACCCACCTATTACCTGTAAGTCCCCTCCCTGAAATGTATAAAACCAAATTGTAATCTAAACAGGAGCCCACTTGTTCAAGACTTGTTGGGCCTAGTTTAGGGCCATGATCTTCAAACTTAACTTGACTCAGAATAAACCTGTTTAAAATTAATAATAATAATAATAATAATAATAAGGTACTGACTGGGCTCCCATAGCTAAGTGGTTGGGGCACCATCCACATGCTCTGGGGCTGGTGGGTTTGAACCAGGCTCTGCTAAACAAACAACAACAACAAAAATAACCAGAAGTTGTGGTTAGTGCCTGTAGTCCCAGCTACTTGGAAGGCTGAGGCAAGAGGATCTCTTGAGCTCAAGAGTTTGATCATTATGTGAGCTATGAGACTATGGCGCTCTACCCAGGGTGATGAAATGAGACTCTGTCCCAATAAAAATAAATAAATTAATAAACAAATACTAAAATGAAATAATATAAAATAAGTAATACTTATTGTTTAAAATGAAGGCTAACATGATTGTTGCTTTGAACTTTTATGTATAAAACTTGTCAAAGTATGTATGTGGTTTTAGAAACAGAAGGGCAAAATAGTCTTGAAGAGGTTACTTTCAATCATCTTCAGAATTTCTGGCGTTCTCATAGTAAAGCTCATTAAACCTAATCCCTATTTCTGTACTTGGGTGACAGTGACAGGTAAATGGACCCTCTTCATTTGCCATAAAAGTAGAATTATGGAGTGGTTTTGTTTTTGCCTGTGTCCATCACAGCATTGTCCTGTGTTGCTGTTCTGTGAGGTTGTTTATGTCCAGCAGAAGATCACCATGGCCCAGCTCTGAGTGCCCGGCCAGCTCCTCACAACACCAAGATCATCTGACAGTACCAGGCTAGCTCTTGGATGTCAGGGAACTCTTGACATCACCTCTTACAGGCTCTACTTCTGGCCAATGCCAAATGAAGTCATCCTGAAGAACAGTCAACCGTAATATCCAGGTTTTCACCATAGCAAGATTTTACTTTAGAAACTAATTGAAGACAATATATTTTAAATTTGGAGTTTCATTTTGCTACAGGGGGAATTATTGAAATTCTCTGTTTTGACAATGGTTGTAGAAAGGCATTAAAGATGAATGGGGTCTAGGACATGCCAACCAAAACTATGACTGTAAGAGGCTAGATTATGCCACCCAAATTATGTCTGTGTTTCACATAAATATTATTTTAAGCTTATTATTTTGAAGAAAAGTAGGCCCAATGTGATTTTTGGTCTTCTGGGTATGTACCTAGTAGGGGAGAAGGAGGGAAGAGAGGGGAGAGGATGGATGGAAGGAGGGTGATAGGTGGGATTACACCTATGTGCAGTGCATCTTACAAGGGTACATGTGAAACTTAGTAAATGTATATTATAATTGTCTTAACACAATAACTAAGAAAATGCCAGGAAGGCTACATTAACCAGTGTGATGAAAATGTGTGAAACTATTTGTAAAAACAATGTATGGTGCCCCATGATCACGTTAATGTACACAGCTATGATTTAATATTAATTAAAAGAAAAAAGAAAAGTAGGCCCAAGGGAAACTCTGAAAATATTTACATTTGTGAAAGAAATCTCCATTTGTTAAGGGTTTGTCTGGTTCTGTGTTAAGATGAGAAAATGGCTATAAATTACTGGAGACTCTTATCAATAGAGAAAGCAGGGATTTAATTCTGTATAAAACACTTTTTGTATTTTCTTAACTTCATCTGAGTTTATCTGTTTCTTAGTTTGTAAGTGCTGCGTGGGGTGTTTTCTGTAGCATAAATTACCCCTTGGCAAGTTAAGAGGCAATCAAAAACTATGTAATTGCCCACAACAATCCTGGCTAATGACTTGAGAGTACTTTGTTTACCTTTCAGAGTTGATGTTGTGCTTCTTAATTTTTGTGAGGATCTGAGGTAAGTTTTGGTTCCTGTTTGCTGTTAATGAGGAAATTGAAATTTACATAGTGTGCATAAAAAGGGAGTCAGTTATGCCTTCTGGGAGTTTGTTTTTTAAAGAAGATTGTATGTACTGCATTTTGGAGATTTCTGGGTAGGATTTTTTTCCTCAGAGAAATATGAACATAATCTACCAAAGGGATTGTCAGGGGCCGTGCCCGGGCCTGGCATGCCCCTGAGTAACAACATCGCGCTGAGAGGAAGTACATCCGCTGCGGCTTTAATGATAAACACGTTTAAGGAAGTAAGCCTAATTGGCCCGGAGGCCGTATGCTGCGCTTGTTGCCTTAGCGTGCCCCACTGCTTTGTATAGGAATTGTGTATGACCTGTGCATGTTTGATGTGCTGTGATTGGCTGTGCCACATTATAAGAGTGGTGCTGGGGAGGACAAAGGGGGCAGAAGAATCACTGGGGATGAAAAGAATGCTGTGCTCCGAGCTGTCCTGCAATAAAGTCCTGTGAAGCCTTCGTTGGTGTCCTCGTCTCTGCTGGTCGGCGGGCGCAGCGACACCGACAACTGGTGCCTAAACCCGGGAAACATCTCTTGCACAGCTTGGTGAGTAAAAAAGGCCCAGGACCAAAGTGGGGCGAGATCACAGTGGGGGGTTGGAAAATCAAGGCCCGCGACCAAAGCAGGGGCCCGCGATCACAGTGGGGGTCTGTGCAGGAAAAATACCCACGACCACAGTGGGGGAAAAGGGAGTCTTTGTCGGTTTTTGTCTGTCCTGTCTATGTTTATGTGGTTTGTGTTGTATTAAGTTAGGTAAAAATGGGCAATGAAACTTACCACTTGAGGCTTGAACACTCCCTCCAGGAGTTGTTAAAACGTAATGGGTCCCCTTTAAAATAAAAAACAGCCAAGACATTTGTGAAGGCGGTAGGCGAGGCCTCTCCCTGGTTCCTAGAGCAGGGCCAACTTGCCCCAGATCACTGGGAATGCCTGAGGAAAGACCTGAGGCGCCAGGAGGCGTTGGAGCTTCTCCCTGCCGGAACCATGGCAATTTGGACCCTTGTGCGAGGGTGCCTTAAAAGCACCCATCACAGCTGTCAGGAGGCACTGTTAGAGGGCGATAGAGTTTTAGAGAGTGTTCAGGAGGAGTTATCGTGCTCCTCCCAGGCCCATACCCCAGACCTCTCGCCCGAGACAGAGGCTGAGGATGAGGCAAACAGCGTTGAAGAGGAAGGAGTAACCACCCCTAGGAGATCTAAAAGGCAAAAGAGAAAAACAGGAAATAGGAGCGCCCCACCAGAGGACCC
>CAUYPK010060280.1:0-44461 GCA_963574355.1 Loris lydekkerianus | reverse complement strand
AGTATCCAATGTACTCAGCCCTACTATGAAACTAATGGCTTTCACACGAAAGCTATAACCCAGTTATAAGCTCATCCTACTTTTATCTTCACTTTACTCCTCTCTCATCTTCGTGAATTCTCAGATGATGGATCCAAAGGTGGGTATCTATTGGGCACTTCCATTACGTCCATGAGAGGAGTATTGTGTGTAGTCTGCTTCCAGCTACTATCACGTAAGTCAATTTCCTTAATACATTTTAAAATCATTTTTGTAAATTTCAGTTTATAGAAATTTAAATGGACTGAGATGACCTTAACCTGTTATATTCAAGATCTTATGGTTAGGCACAAAACAGGGTGAAGAGTATCTCTGTAGGACACGAGTCCTACAGTTCATTAAATGTGACTAGAAGATAGACAACCCCACTGTAGAACAGTGACTAAACCAAACACAGAAAAATAAAAAAAACAAATAGGACACCAAGATCCAAAATCAAATATCTTTACTGATGTTTTCTGATATTTGCATAATAATTCTGACCTATTCAAATAATTTTTATGTTGCATATTCTTTCAGTTGTTTTCATTAGATTTTGGAAAGACATAATGCAAGCATTGTTTTCCCCACCCAATAGATGCAAAAACTAATGTAAATTAGAAAAATGAAGTGGGAGTGTTCAGAGTCCTTCAGAGAAGAGGGTGGCAGAGAGGAGACTAGAATACAGTTGCCCTTTTTCTAATACGTATATAGCTTATTGATTTCTATTAGCCTCATATTTAATTATGCAAAGGAGTAAAATCCAAGTGGTCTCTGGAGAAGTGAAGACCCTCTTCTAGGCTCACATAAAAAAGTGCCTTTATAGTAGAAGGCAGGCCCTTGTTTTTAAATTCTGGCATAGCTTTTCCTTTTTGTTTCTTTTGTAGCAGTCATTAAAATGTACCACTGGTACCCTGTGTGCTGACTGTTGGGAGGTTTCTGAGAAAGGCATTGTTATTTGTTATGTTCAGGAGGGTTTGTGGAGGAATAAATTGCATACACATAGGGTGATGGCAGCTGGCAGTCAACTGAGACCGCTGTTATGCACTTCACAACATGTTTTATGTGGCTGGGAACATTTACATTAAGGTCAATTAAGTTGCCAAAATAGAGAATCGCAGCTGAGGGATGCTTAGTGGAGTGTATTGGTGTTTGGCAGGGGAAATAGAACTGATAAACCTAGATGTGCTTGGTCCACCAGCTGGTGGGTGGTCCGAGCCATGCTGCTGGAACACTATTCAATTCAATTCAACAAATATTTATTGAGTTACTAGATTGTGCAAAGCACCAGGCAAAGTGCATTTCCAGTAATAACAGATCTGAAGATACAGCAATGATTGCAGGATCATCATATGCTAGATACTATGCTATGTGCATTTACCATTGTAATGCTCACAACATTATCAGGTATGTGCTCCTAGTTCCCTGTTTTATCAATGAAGAAACTTGGTTGGTATGGTAGAGGATTAATCTGTGCTTCTGATAGTTTTCATAATTTTCTCTTCCTGGGAACATGACAGTACTGTATCTCCCTGTCACCTTGAAGCTGGGTGACTCATGTGTCTTGCTTTAGCCAAAGAAATGTGAGCAGCAATGTGTGTGTCATTTCTTAGGGAAATGTTTTAAGAGTTGATGTGCAATTTTCCATATACCTTGATATTCATTGACCTTGTAAAACTGATAGAGGCTCCATCATCCTGGGTCTGGGTATAAGGATGAATTACAGCAGGGATCTCACAGATTAAAAAAAAAAAAAAATTAAATCAGTAAACATGAAGTAGAATCATTTAAGCCTATGAGACTTTTAAGTTGTTTATTATGGCAACATAACCTAGCATGGGCTGCCTAATCAAAGGTAAGAGTAAAAATAATAGACACATGAAGTTAACTTACAAAAAAACAAAACACTCAATTAAGTCACAATGAAAAATAGCAATAATAAATGATGGTACCATTTGGTAAGTACTTAGCAAGGCACTGGGTTCATTGCAAATATTTTGTTTAGTACACAAAACAAACCTGAAAAATTATAATCTGCATTTTACAGATAAGAAACAGAAGTTCAGCAAGTTTAGCTGAGCTTGTAAGAAGATGCAGAACTATAAATAAAATCAGACCTTTTGTTCTCCAAAGCTTACATGCCTAGCAGTACTGTCTGGAAAGGATCTCAGATATCTTTACAATTCAATTTCTTCACTTTCAGAATTGAGATAATTAAAAATGTATTTTCTGAGGGACTCTACTTAACAAATTCAAATATTTGTATCCTTATATTAACCTGAAAATTTTTTAAAGGTATTTTCTTTTTTTCCTCCTCCGTTCTTCCCTTCCCTATATCTTTTTTTCTCTATTTCCACTTTCTCTTCACTTCTTCTTCTCTTTCATTCTTTTAATTCTTCTTTTCCTCATTGTACTTCCCTTCCCTATTCTTTGGCTTCTATATTCTCCTGTTATTTATTGTGCATTTTCTTTCATGCCCATGTAGGGGACATGGGATTTTCCTAATTTGGCCGTAGTATTTCTTTAATCCCTACACCCTTCTCCAACGTTGTTTTGTTTGTTTTCTGTTCTTTTATTTCTAGATACAACTGCTTGACAAAGTTAAACACAAACTATCAAGAAAACAATTGATACATTATTTTATTTTTCATCCTTTTTTTTCCATTCTTGACTAACTGCAAAGTTGAACGTAACTTCCTAATTTTTAAGAGCCATGTTAATGACTGCAACTGGTAAAAACCAAAATTACATTAATAAAAGACTTAGCAGTAGAGAAGTTAGTGTGGAGAAATATTAAAAAATAGTCATGACAAATTCCATGGTTTTCTTCTCACTAAGTATTTATTCAAAAGTCAGTCACTTCAGGCTTTGTGAGATGTTTTGCCTCTTGTCAATGGAATCAGGTCTTCCTGCACCAAGTTGTCATAACACTAGATGAAGATGACCAGAGTTAAAACCAAATGTGAGTTCAACTATCTGGAATTACAGCCCCTTTTAGAATCATTTCTTTTTTTTCCCCTGTAAAATGGTGATGAGGAATTTTTTCCATCTTTACATTAATAATATTTTATATTTATACTCTAGAATTTTGTTAACAATTATGGGACCTTTTGGAATCCATGATCGAAAATGGTTAGAAAGAGAACTAATTTTTTTTTTTATCTTACGCTGAATCACAGAATTCGCCATATCAAATGGAAATAGTGTGTGCCTTTATTTTTCCCTCAGTAAAAGATGATTGTGTTGAGAGTGAACATGACGGTTTATCTATCTTCACATGGTCATGTATCTAATCCATCACTGGCACTTAAGAGTCCTTGAGTAACTGATTGATAAAGTGAACTAAAGTGAACTTTGAAGGTTCTGGTTTTTGACTTCAGCCCATCCTACTATTTCCTTCTATTTCGTAGAGGTAATTTTAATTCCTGCTTACCCCATCCCATGAAGAATTCTCCCTTTTATCTAGGTAATTTCATTTCATTGTGTCCCATAGCCACTACATATTTACTCAATGGTCATTAATGGATTCTTCCCAGCCCAGTGTTTGCAATAGATCTCAGCACACTTAAAAGGAGCTGAATTCTTTCTTATTTTTCTAAGTTAATTTCCCATGGAAATATCACTAGCTTCTTTAGGTGAACATTAGGCACATGAAAGTCTATTGCTATCTTTTGAATTCATCTCCTTCAAAATTAAGGCATTGCCAATGTGGCAGTATTAAGAGATGAAGTCTCAAAGAGATTATTAGGCCATGAATGCTCCTCCCTGATAAATTGAATTAAGATTGCTATAAAACAGGTTTCATACAGCATTCAAGTTCTTATCCTTTTGTCTTCCACTTCCCTTCTGGAAGATGCAGATTTCACCAGGCAAGTGAACCTGCTAGAATATTAAGATGCAGATTTCAACAGACAAGTGAACCTGCTAGAATCTTGATCTTGAACTTTTCAGCCTCCAGAACTGTGAGAACACATTCCTGTTTTTTATAAATTGCCTAGTTTGTGGAATTTTGTTGTAGCACAGGAAAACACCTGTTATCCTCCTTTGCAAGATTCTCAGTGTACTACCCAAAACAGTCCTCCATGTTTTCATTCCACAGCAAAGAAAAAAGACATAAGATAACACACATGCTCTGTGCCCAGTGTTGCTGTAACTTTTTCTGCCTCAGATCACATTATTTACTTACCTGCTGGGTGCTCAGGCACTTGCTCTTTAAAATCATCCTTGGGAAAATGAAATATATCCCACGATCTACCACTATAGTTTGTCAACATAAGAATATTTAAAGCATAATAATATCAAATGTTGTGAAAATGCAAAGTAATTATTTTTTAAAGGATGGCTATATAGTTGATATGAGCACAAGTTCTAGAATTAGGAAAAAACTTAGGTTAAAATCCTTCATGAGCCATCTGTCAGATGTGTGTTCAAGTTACTTTATCTTTGATTCTCCAGTTTTTCATCTATAAAATTATAATAATAAAACACAACCCATGAGTTTGTATTAAGTGCAATAATAACTGGAATAGTTCTTGCTATTACAATGTTATTCTTATAATCCAAAGCTGAAGAATTGGCATTCAAGAGAAGTGAAAGATTCGAGGAAACCAAGTTTCTGTATGCCCCTTGCAAGAACCTTCCCATTCACTTTCCTTGCTTGGCATAGGTAGAAAAATCCATTAACAAGGAGGTGGTTTAATGGCAAAGATTTCCTTTTGTTTTTTCATCACTATGGATGGATTTTTAAATAAACTTTGGGTGAATTAGAAACTGAATCTTGCACCCTGTTTGCAGAAATCTCCTCTGGTGTGTCATCACACAGATGCATGCAGCATTCTCCAACCACATTTCACCCAATGAGCAGTCCCCCTGCAGTGTTAGATGGCCCAAAGAAAATGCAGTCAGTAACCCTGACCTATGCCCTGAATACTCTATCGTAATAGCTTCTATCAAAACAAAGCCCTGCAATGCAATATAAAGTCATTTTTTAATAGCTTAACACACCAAATTCAGGAACAAATTATAACACAGAGCGACAAAGCTGGAGTTCTTGCTAGTTTAAACCTAAAATATCCATTATACTACACCAAAGATAAGTATTTCTTAATACCTTCCCAGGAGGGTATGCTCTAATCTAAAATGAGGAAGATTATGCACCAGGGAGTATTTTGTCATAACTGACCACCTCAAATGCCAATGGTGCTGAGTTAGAGAAATTCTATTCTAAATTGTCTGCAGACTCTCCGTCAGCTGTTCTTCCTCAGGTTTGAATCTGAGACTCCCTCTCACACTTAAAGTCTCTTGGTATTAGCAAAACTTGATTTTATTTCTTCCAAAGAAGAAGGTCACCTTTTGTGTTTCTTCCTTTCTGAGTTCCCAGAGCATTTCCTTCTTATCTCTGTTCACTCTTTCTCTCACTGTGGGTAAAGAATGATGCCATTCATAAGTGGAGATGAAAAGGAGGTCTCAAATGTCAGTTCAGTCCTTTTAGTGAGACTATATTATACATTAAAATCCTAGAATTTTAGGGATCTAATGATATCCTTAGGCAATTCTCATGCCTCAGCCTCCTGAGTAGCTAAGACTACAGGTACCCACTACAACGCCCGGTTATTTTTTTGTTGCAATTTGGCCAGGGCTGGGTTCAAACTCACCATGCTCAGTAGATGGGGCCAGCCCCCTGCTCACTGAGCCACAGGCACCACTCCATTTGTTTTCTTTAAGATAGAGTCATTTGTTTTCTTTAAGATAGATGTCATGGAAAACTGTGTTCATAAAATGGTCATCTTTAATGGAAAAACAAATTTCAAAATATTATGTTTGGAAAATACTATGATGAAATTAGACAGGTGTTTTCATTATCTGGATTTTCTGGGATTTTAATATGCCATTATGTTTTGAGAATCTATAAGTTTAAAACGATCCATGAATGTTCGTCAAATCTATTTCATCTCATAACTATGTTTTTTCCAAAGAGATTCTTTCTGGACTCCTGTGCTGTATTACGTGATTCACACATTGTATATCATCCAACTATCTCATTTGACTGAGGCCCAGAAAATGAAAGGATTCATTCCAGCTTACATGGTTTTATTTTGCCAAAGATGAAATCTGAATCTAAGAATGCGGACTCTAATTTGCTGTTCTTTTCAATACATGTTGGATGATAAAATGACATATTAATTCCAGCACATTTTTATATCGCAAGTATTTCCATTCATTTAATTGTTTCTTTAAAATTTAAGTATGCACACATTGACATAAGAATAAGAATAGCCAGTGTATCAAAAGCTTTATTCTTTTCATGTAATATTTTGATTTACAAGTAGGTTTACAAATGTTTGTTAATATATTTATGCATGCCTAAAACAGCTGTATTTTTGGTGAGACTTTCCCACTCATTTTCAAATGAGGGAAAATTATACTTATGTTGATAAATTTGCCTAGTTCTATGAACCCATAATATTCTACATTAATATTAGAAGTCTTAGGGATTCTTTTATAGTAGAGTGCACCTTATTTCACTAAAATACTTCTAGTCTCATACTTTTTCCTATATGATGTTCTGGATCATTAAATATAAGTTATTATAGTCTCATCTGAGGTCCATTGAATGAAGAACTTATGACAAGGGATATGAGGACAGAAAAAGAGGAAGGAAAGAAAGAAAAGATGTGAGCATTGTGATGTGTTGTGCTGTCCTGTGGGTACCACTTTACTATGAGCTACAAAGAATTCTGTTTTTTACATATATTCCTAATTTTCTACATTTAATAACAAAGTTTTCTCTTTTTCTCTTTTTTTATAACAAACATTTCTTAGTTTGACAGATTTCTAATTTTTAAAACAGTATCAATACGATACACTGTATTACCCAAACTCAGGAATCAAATTCTCAAAATTTCTCAGACTTGTCTGGAGTGATTTGATTTAATGTTTCTGGGGATTTCTAAGTGTCATACCAATGTATTTGTTAAAACATTCATTACCTTCAATATTTTATGACTAGGATTCTTTTGGATATGTCTAATATTATTATTAGATTCTAGAAGTTCTACTAGGCAAACATATTGCCTTTTACAAATCTCCGTACCTCTCATAATGCCCAGCAGATGACCACTCACATTGCCAATCCTCAATATAAATTTGTTAATTAATTGGTTGTTTAACCTTGTTTATATTTTCTTTCAAAATACAAATGTACAGATATTCTATTTTCCAATCCTGAATTTTATTTCTATTTTTTTCAATAAGTTTTGTACCCTGTTGATACAAATCAATTTAAGAAAATACACATAGGAAGATATTTTCCTGTATAAAAAATCAACACATTGTACCCTACAAATGCATAAATGTATTCATGATCTATATGTATACGACTTAATAAAAGGAAACAAAATTAATTTTAAAAGGAAGTAGACATTTTCCTTATATAAAGCTTTAAAATATTTTGCTGAAAGAGATAAGGTGATATAATTTCAAGTCCAGTAGGTCTATGTATTTAGAGATTGATATTAATTGGCTAAGCAACCTTGAGAAAGTCATCTTCCCTTTCTAGGCCTTCATTTTCTTATCTTTAAAATGAGCTATAGTGTTTTCTATATGAGCTACCACACAGGACTGTTTCAAAGAACAAACACTATCACACAAATACATTTTGGAGGTGAAGAGCATCATATAATTGCAAACACTATCGTGAATAGAAAATAATAGAGTATCTGAGTAAGGCAGTAACTTTGGAAACGTTTAGTCCAGTCCTTTTATGTTAGTGATGAGTAGAATGAATACTAGAACTCAAAGTCACAGAATTAATGGATGACAGAACAAAAAAAATATAAGAATTAAAATCACTCATTGTAATTTCTCCTAAACTTGTACTCCCAACAGTATAGCTCACCTGCTCTCCAGATTATTGTTTCTATCCTCTCAACCCCAACATGGCCACTTTCTATGCTCATGATTAATTTTCCCTGATACCTGGGAGAGGTCAGAATCACTTTGGGATTTGTGTAGATTATTTTTATCCTTCAGTGATTCTAGGCTTTTAGAGTTTGACTTTACATTGGTGTCTTGGCCGGGTCCCTGAGTGGCAACATATCCATGTTGGCTGCCATCTTCTTCTGGCCTGTCTATGCTATGTCAAACTCCTTTGAAAATCATAAACAGACTTCTTGATTTTGTGTATTCATCTGCCCTTTCACTTCATGTGAGTAATTCTTTCCAAATGGAAGGTGCCTCCAAGTTGTTTGTGCTTTTGTACTGCAGAGATGACTCTTGTGCCCTGCAGGTGCCAACTGCCCAAGTTAGCTCATGTCACCAGCCTTATCCAATTATCTGGGATATTCTTTGCTAAATTACCATTCAAGTATTTCCAGAGATTGAAGACTAGTTTCACGTTATTATAATTGCATAATCCAATACATTTCTTTGGGGTTTTTATTGTTGTTCTTTTCTTGAGATGGTCTCCCTCTGTCAACAAGGCCCCAGTGCAGTGGCATAACCAAGCTCACTGAAATCTCCAGCTCCTGGTTCAGGTGCTCCTCCTGCCTCAGCCTCCTGAGTAACCGAGAGTATAGAAGCCCACCATACAACCAGGTAATTTTTTTCTATTTTTAGTAGAGACGAGATCTCACTCTTGCTCAGGGTGGTACACATGGTATTTTAAGCAATAAAATCAAGTGCAAGTTTTATCAATAAATTATGAGTTTCTGATTTCTAGACAATTTTATTGTTGTTTATTATTTATTATCATTAATGTTACTATTTTCAAGACATAAAAAATAAAAATACTTCATTCATTAACACAACTCAATTCGTATTTTTCTTGTCCTACAAAAGGATTTTATATTGGTTGCCTTTGAATCACATCAACCTATTATTTTTCATGACAGTGAAAAAAAAAAGTCAGAAAATCCAAGCACTTTCCATTGGCAGTAGTCAGATGAAACTCACATATACAAAATGGAATGAAAAACTGTCTGATGAGCTAGTCTTGAGGCAGGAGGACAGGCATCATGTGTCTTATTGTTTTATTTGCCTTTCTCAGTCCTCCAATAACTATTCCCAATTTTGTTTTGCATCATCTGCTCCCCCCAAAAATATACTCCTTAGACTTTTATATTTATAGGTCCTGCTTTCCTTTTTATTCCTTTTATGTTCTTTTTTTTTTTTTTCTCTCTCTCTCTTTTTCTTCCCTTCCCAATTATTCTATGGAGGTTTTTATTGACTTCAGCCTTTGATAGCTCTATGTATTTGAAAGCAGCCATTCACCACCTTCTCTGGAGAAGTACCAATAAAGTGCAAAACCATTATCACAAAACTGTTTCTCAAAGTTTTGTCACATCCCAGACAGTTTCATGAAGATATGCTGAAAGGATTTGTTTTGTTTGTTTTTGCTTTAGGAATTGCTAAGGGCAATAGGCAGTCCTGAAAGGGATTGTAAATCATGACTTACTGTGACACATCTTATTTTTTGTCTGCGGGTGCTTATTTTCTTCTGGCCAAAAATCTCAAAGTTCTGCTCAAAACTATTTTCTGATGTCCTGGGTCATATCAGAAAAATAATGTGTGCTTTTTGGGGCTTGTAATTAAAAAAAAAAAACTCTCTCTAACTGTTTTTAAATAATTTCTAATCCTAGGCCAATGAACACTGCACAATGAAGAAACAGATTTTGTTGAGAGAGAGAGAAGGACATGGTGGAGAAAGGAAGAGAAAGAGAGATAGAGAGAGAAAGAGAGAGAGATTGTGGAATATTAACAAGATACCAAATCCCAGAAGCTTATTGTAAAATAGAGGGAATCACTAGAATCAGCCAAGTTAGACCATCTAAATACATTGACTCTCAAAAGAATGCCCCTCTTAGGAAATTCTGTGGTATTCAGATAGGTCCCTGGGAGTTACATTTGCATGATTTTACTCTGACATGCAGAGTCTCTTATCAGAAAGTATCCATAGCTCTGAGAATGCTATACTTGCAGTGATGGAAGATGTTTGGATTTATTCTGAATGGAAGATGATTTATTTTTGTTTGTTTGTTTGTTTATATGTGGTTTGGAAATCCTGATTGAGAAGCCTGCAGACGTGCATGCTGAGCATTGATCTATGCATCAGTGGGTCTGGAGCTGAAGAGGGGAAAGAAGACAAGAAGCACTGTTCTTCCTGAAATTTACCAAAGTGTATCCCTTGCCCCTGTGTGACGGCCACCTTGTGATGGTCTCAGATGACAAGCGAGTGAAAAAAAGAAAAAGTTTTTGACCTCAGAGAATTGAGGTCTATCAGCACAGGTAAGAAAATATTAAGTAATACTTACCTTTTAGATGGAGTGGAAGAAGAAGGCAGAAGTACTTAAAACAAAAAAGTAACATGGAACCATGACAGAAAGTTATGATGAATAAGCACTTTTCAACTCTATCCACCTTTACAAGAGAAAAGTAGCCAAACTCTGAAAAATCATTTAAAGGATTTATTCTGACCCAAATTTGAGGACCATGTTCCAGAGCCATACCCAAGAAGTCTTCACCAAGTAGACTCTCTATAGTGGGGTTGCATTTGGTTTTATACATTTCAGGGAGACAGAAATTACATGTAAAAATTAAATCAGTATAGGAAGACATACGCTTGTTTGATCCAAAAAGGTGTGTGTGTGTGTGTGGGGTGTGTCACAGGTTATAGGTGGGCTTAAAGTTTTTTTGATTTGTAATTGGTTTAAAAAAATGAAGTTTTGTCTAAAATCTTGGAATATTTTAAGGTAAGGTAAAAAAGTCTGTCTCTTAATAAAAGATAAGCCATTGGCCATATACATGGCAGACTCAACTGGCATGTTATGGGAATTGAGGACCTACAGGTTTGTCTGATAGAGCCTTGGGCTTGTGAATGAGTTACAAATGAGATCTACAAGAAGGGAAGGGGGCATGATGGCCAGCAACTCAGTTTTAGGGTATCCCTTGGCCAAGAAGGGATCCATTGGCAAGCATGGGAGGAGATTAAGATTTTATTTTACTTCACAACTTTTATAGACTATTTTGGAAAGGTGAGTAGCAAAAAAGAAATACGGAAGTATGTAAAATTAGGGAGACACATTTTATTTTGTGGAAATACAATTCTTTATTCATATTAAGAGGACCTTAGCAGTATAAAAATAGTTATTCATAAGGCATCCTAATTTTCTAAAACAGCAGTCCTCAACCTTTATGGCCTCAGGAACCAGTTTTAATAGACCACGGGTCAGGGGAGGATGGTCTTGATATGAGTCTTCCAGGAATTGATGTTTTATGGTCTATGTACAGTCAAACTACTATGCTAATAATAACTTGTGTTTGCAGCCACTCCCCCATGCTAGCATCATGGCTTGTAATCTATCTGAGATCATCAGGCATTATATTCCCATAAGAAAGATGTAACCTAGATTCCTTGTAAGTGCAGTTCATGTAGGGTTTGCGCTCCTATGAGAATCTAATGCTGCTGCTGATCTGACAGGAGGAGGAGCTCAAGTGGTGATAAGAGAGATGTGAAATGGCCGTAAATACAGATAAAGTTTCCCCTGCTCACCTACTGTTCACTTCCTGGTGAGGGGTCTAATTCCTAACAGTGGCCCAGGGTTTCGGAAATGCAGCTCTAAAATAATTTTATAATTATTAGAGAGATGATATGGTTTCTAAATTTAGAAATAATTTTTTAAGTATGTTTAGTATTTATACTTGAATATACACTTTATCCTGTATGATTTGGCACTTTCTGTCACTTTTGTCACTCACTGAATATCCAACAAATCCTTCCTAATAGATGAAAACAAAATGAACACCCATTCCTCCTATTTGACTTATATATTCTATGTAAATTCTATACAGATAAACCAAGAAATTAACTACCTCTCATATACAAGGCATGATATAAACATGATCCAGATATGTTAATATATATGAAAAATAAATAACAATTCAAGGTGATAATAGTATGTATGTATTTAGTAGGGTTCTTGTTAGTTTCATTACTTCTCACATTCATTTATCCAGTTATTCCACATATATGTCTAAATTTCCTTTCAAATATGAGATTATGTGATTATATTATTGAGGACTTCAAATCCATGCACTGGCCTAGGTTTGCCTTGAATTTCTTCTTTCTTGATAGTGTGTATAATCTGTTTCCAAATAGCCTTAAGAAAAGAGGTCAGAAGACATACTTTCTATTCAAATATTCCTTGAAACATGGCAATACGCTTCAAAAGCCAGCAATTTTCTCTTCATAGGTACTTGCAAAATAAAATAAGTATAAATATGTACATAAACATAACAAACAGATATACATAAATATATGTATCTTATAAATGTAGGGTTAGTATCTCAGCAATATTTTTTTTTATTTTGTCCTGAATTCAATTAATTATCCCAGGAAGGTTCTTGCTAAACTATAGAATGAAGTATCACTTGGGGCATTTTTATATGCCTGATTTAATATAGCTGTTTTAATGTCACCATTTTTTGCTCAGCCGGTATTTGTAAAACATTTTTTCATTGGGTCTCATCAAAATATAAATGAATAGTGTTGTATTTCTTTGTTTCTGTATACCAGGAAGGACATATAAGTGAAGTTAATATTAACCCACTTTTTTATCCTATTTTCAACACACTTCCCATCCCCTCTGAGGTGGGCAAATGAAATTTCTCATTGAACATTCATTTGTATGTCCACCTACTTCCTATCTATTAAAAATTTTCCATATTTTCCAATTCAAATTATAGAAGAAGTTGGTCTGATTGGTCTATTTAATTACCACTGACCTTACTGAGTAGAGTTATTTACAACTGAACATGCTATTATTTATCATGAAAAATCTGGCCCAGTTAATCTTTTGATCACAAAGGGATCTGATCCTGATATAATCCATGGTCATTTCTGCCTACAGAACACTTCACTGCCTATTTTGCAAGTATTGGTCCATGGATAGAGCAGGTTCAGAACAAAAGAGATAGTGGGTATAGCTGGGCTGACTATACATGTAATTTGCCTAAAATAGCTCCCACTTGCAACTATTGTTCAGCTCTCCCAACTTTCTAGCTTACCAGACCTTTCTGAGTGGTAATATAAATGCACTATCTTTTGCATCATTGGCTGCCATCTTTCTACATACATAGTTTCAAGAATGATCCTGTCTAAAATGATCAATGAAAATAAGCCTAAAGAAAATTATTGCTTTCCAAGAGGGAGGCAATTTAAAGACATTTCTGGTTACTATGATATCCATAGAGAATATCACTGGTTCCTTTAAATGCTATTTGTTTTGGACTCCACAGTCTCCATAATGCTGTGTATTTCTCCTCTAATTCCATCATAATCCCACCCAGATGTTACCAGATCATCTGTAAGCTATGAACTACATAGTAAATCAAGCTACGAATATGGTGTAGCGAAGAATAATTAGAACACATGCAAACACATATGAACAATAGCAATAATAACTGGGCATAGATGACAGCTGCAGCCATCCTTTTTATTGCACATTGCAACACTTTTAGCTGATACATATGTATTTTTTAAATTTTCTCCAAGGCGTATTTTATAGTCTTTGACTTTCAATCAGAACCCCTGTTGGCCAGGACTCTTAATATAATGATGTGAGACAAACACCTGGCTGTAATGAATCCAAGGTCTTTGTGGTCTTGCCCATGTGATGTGCTGGTAGACTGCTGTAAATTTCCATCATTGATCATGCTTACACAAGAAACTAAACAGGGGATCCCTGAACTTCCAAATTCACCTGGGACCAAAATACACTCCCAAGATGGCTACATACCATTACAGAATCTTTGTCAATTTATTTCCCTGAATTTAAGAAGTTTTGAGATTGCTAACATGTAATTCCAGTTTCCAACTTAATGAAACATGTTCTATATCCTTTCTATGGGCAGAATTGTCCTTCTTTTGCCTTTTATCACTAAAGAAGAGCAGAAAGAATAGAATTAGAATAATCATGAGAGACTCAATATAACAGCTTCAAACTACAGTCTCAAGATGTAAGTGCACATTACAGGAAAAGAAACAGATTACATCTTGGAAGACAAGTTCATCAGAAAAACCTAGTGAATCTCATTTGGATGAAGCCACTTCACTTCTGCAGCTAACACGGTTGGTTACCAATTCTAATAGTTTTTGCTATCCTACTATTTAAAAGAATTTCACTTTTGTTCAACTACCTGTTCCTTAGGGGAAATATTGCTATTCCAAGTTCCTAAACCAGATTTGGTAATTCTAATATACTTATCAGTGATTTGCTTAATAGTGAACTTATGACCTAAAAGGCAGCTTTGTTGAGGAGCTTCTGGAAGAAAAAATTACATCTATTTATCTATCTATCCATCCACAGTGGGTGCAAATAACATATACACATTTTAAGAAAGAAAAAAACTGTATTAAAATTGTAATAATATATGCCAATAATAAAAGATGAATATAAGTCAAATTGACACCCTCCTATAAATGCAGAAGTCAAACATGAATATTATAAATCTAAGACAGTGGTTTCCTTTCTTAAATGTGTATGCATATTTTGGTATCCTCAGTAGTTTCCAACTCAGTCTTAAATTTCCTACCGTTTTATCTGTGCTGTCCATGGTAGGTATATGATTCCATAAGCTATATACTTGTTATACAGTATATACATACATATGGACATTATATATATCTGCATGTGTGAGTGTATGTGTGTTTGTGTAGTCATTCTTCAGTATTAAAAAGGGAGACAAGATACAGATGACCTTTACTTCTGCTAGATGCTTCGTTGTCAGATTTGCATAACGTTAGTAGTCCCTTCCCCACTCTCATGGCTATACATCCTTAACTTTCTTTTCTAATTTTTTATTTCAGATTAATACAGGGGTATATACTATGATGTTACATAGTTTAGTTTTGTGAGGTTAAAGCCAAAAGCACTTTGATAGTGACAGGAAGGTAGAGGTTTCACTTGGGGGAAAATGCTGAATGCAAGCCAGCAAACCGATGAAAAGTACCTGTCCTGCTGTGGATATGCCCCAAGGTGTGAAAAAATCAGAGAAAGAGAAAACTAACTCTTCCTTGGAGAACTGTGAAACATTCAAGAGAAGGTGATTTTTTTTTTTTTTTAAGTGAGAATTCAATAGAAGTTCATTAAGGACAAGTATTGAAAGAAAACGTGAATCAGGTAGGAGGAATAGATTAAGCAGGGACACAGAGGCTTGGAAGAGCATGTCACAGTAGAGGACATTTTTTCAGGAGACTATTTATGAGGAGTTGGTCAGGAAATGAAGCTAGAAAAGTCAGTTAAGACCAGATCCTAGGGGTCATTATATGAGTTGCTTTGAGGAGTATGAAATTCAAATGCTACTGAGTGAAAACGCTTCAAAATTACATATTCACATTGACTTTTAGAAAGGTTCTTGAAAGAATGGATGAGAAAGTGTACACTTACAAAGCAGACAGTTAAAAGAGTAAAAATGGAGAAAGAAATTAGGGGGACAAAAAAGACATAGGTTTCACTTAATTACTGACCATTTCCTTTTAAAAAGTTTATGACCCACAGCTGATGTGACACATAGGATTCTGAAACCTGGTTTCATTTCTACTAGTTTCTATGGCAAATCTTTTCATAAAAATTTTACATATATTTAATGTCTTCAACCTAGGATCACTAACAACTCCAATTTTTTATATTCTTTTTCCATTCTTGAAGAATAGAATCAATTGTCTTTATGTCGTCTTCCTCTTTCCTAAATTACGTTGTCATTTAAAAAAAATGCAGTCAGCCCATCTGTTGTAGAAGTGCCACCTTCCCCGAATACTGCTAACATGTTTTTCTCCCTCTTTGGCAGTCAATGCTGTTTCTAAATTGCCCAGTAGAGTCTTTTCTAGAATCTCAAATTCCTCCCCAACGTTTTTGGTATCACTCTCTAAAACACAGGTCAGATTTAGGCTTGGTGGATGGAAATGACTTCTTATCATGTCAGTATTTCTTTCAAGGCTAAAATAATTTCGTCTTTTAACTCTCAAATATTCACGTATGTGTGTATGTACTTTTATTTTTGAAAGAGAGTCTCATTCTGTCACTCTGGGTTCTCAGTTGAGTGTCATGGCCTCAATCATAGATCATAGCAACCTCAAACTCTTGGGCTAGAACAATCTTCCTGCCTCAGCCTCCTGAGCAGCTGAGACTACAGGTGCTCACCAAAACACCTGGCTAGTTTTTCTATTTTAAGGAGAGACAGGGTCTCACTCTTGCTCATACTGCTCTCAAACACCTGAGCTCAGCTAATCCTCCTGTCTCAGCCTCCCAGAGTTCTAGAGTTACAGATGTGAGCCACTGCTCCCCACCACAGTTGTACATTTTGTCTCTCCTGAATCTTGCATGACCTTTTCTGTCTTCATATACTTCCCCCACAGATGTTGATGTACCATTAGAGTTAAGCAAAAGGAGCCATGGCCCTGAACCCTGACTTTAGAGAGCACATTTCAACCCTTCTCTGGGATTTTCCCCTGCACAGTGGAAGGGATCTAGGAAGCGGTGCAGATGTGCTCCATTGCAGCTGGTACTCCTTTGCAAGACCGTGCTCAGCTGTTTGGGATCTTGGAATTTTCAATCAAAACAATCCTAGGCTCACTCCCAAGGACTGTGTGAGCCTCTCTCTAAACCTTGCCTCTAAGAAAGTAACCAGTGTACTCACCCATGGAACCAAGGCTGATAAATGGCAACTGTATGCAACAAGTACAGATGAAGTTTGATGAGGAGGCTTTCACTGCTTTGTTCCTAGCACAGAAAACTGAAGTCAAATAATTCTGAATTTAATTGTGTTCTTCCAAATTGTTATATACACTTTTTCTAAGTAGGAGCATCAAATATAAATTAATAATTTATTAACTTGATTTATAATATATATATATTTATTTATTTATTTATTAAATCATAGCTGTGTACATCAGTGCAATCATGGGGTACAATGTGCTGGTTTTGTATATAATTTGAAATGATTTCATCAAAGTGGTTAACATAGTCGTCAGGGCATTTTCTTTGTTATTGTGTCAAGACAATGTGGTTCTCCATATCTATTCTTGCCTCAAGATCGTATATTGTAGGAAAAGCAGATGATGAAATATGATTTGATGAATTTAGGTAAGTTTCTTGTTCTAAGATGTTCTTCTATAGTCAGATGCTATGGCTAAAATCCCACTCTGTTCCTTGTTCAAATGTAAATCCACTTGAGGGGATATCACTTCTGTAGAACTGGCATTTCCAAATTTTTTAAAGATTGTTCTTTTAGAGAACAAGTTTTAATAAGTGGAAGAAGGAAAAATTAGACAAACAGATGACTCTGCAGAAACACCACAGAGGAAGGGATGTTAAGGGGAACTTGCAGTGACCATGCATATCCAGTGAGCTTCCAGAGGTGTCGGGTTCCACCACAGGTGCATCATGTTCAGTTACACGCGATCACCATACCTAACCTTTGGATCCTATGTGCTTGTTGTCCATCTCTTCTTTAAGCCTGATCCAGAGCTAGTGCTTTTCCTGGATTCATAGCAAAGCAAAACAAACAGGACAAGAGTATTACACTACCAGTGTTGTTTCTGACACTGGGAGGTTTCATGGCCTTAGAAAAACAACTCTATTTCCACAATATTCTCTTCTCTAAGAAGAAACAGCCAATGTGGTACCATGCCATTGGCCCAACCCTGTCACGCACCTCATCCCCTGCCTTCTTTCCCCACCCCTTCCCCACACTCTATATAAGCGGCTGCTTGACGCAATAAAGTTGAGTTCCTGCTTAAAAAAAAAAAAAAAGAAATGAAATCAGAAAGGAAGAGCAAAGAGAGGGAAGTAGGGAGGGGAGTGGGGCTTTGGTGTGTGCCACACCTTTTGGGCACAAGACACAATTGTAAGAGGGACTTTACCTAAAAAATGTAATCAGTGTAACCTGGTTTATTGTACCCTCAATGAATCCCCAACAATAAAAAATAAAGAAATGGAAAAAAAAAAAGTCAGAGTAGTCATTTGGGTTGGATTCCTCTTAGAGTTGTGGGAAGATGAGGAATGTTTTCCACAAGACACTATTTTATTAAGGTCATGGCTTATCTAATTCAAAATTATTCTAAAATTATATGTTAATCCAATCATTGCTTATAGTACACATCATGGTTGGATCTTTATTCTGTACATAACATTAGACAGCTCATATTAAGGGCTTACAGTGTGCTAGGATTGAATTAAAAAAACATTGTACCATTTTAGTTCCAAAACAATTTCCCAAGAGTTAGGCGAAATTTCTATTCTTAGGTATCAGTAAAGCTTAGACCAGAAAACAGATCCCAGGACAGAAAGATCTTTAAGTAGAAGGAGGAAATGTAGTCAGTAGTATGCCAAAATGAGGAATAAATGGCTGGGACTGTTGTTTGGAAAGACGTCAGCAAAACAAACTACCAAAGGCAGAGTTTGCTGTTTTAATTCTAACCTTGAGTCATATATTCAAGTGAAAACAAAAACAAAAATGTTGAACACTTAATATATATCAAGCCTACTACAGCCTCTATAGTGGGTCAAAATATGAAATAAACAAACTTCAAACTTCTTACATGGGTGGTAGATATACAAACATAAATTCTAATTTAATGTGATAAATATTTAGTAGTATGAGCAACACCAAGGGGAGGGGTGAAATAACTCAACACATGGGGATAGGGATGTGTTTGCAGGGAAGTTTTGTGATAGGAAAATAGCTGCACATCGTAGACAAAAAGTTGCAGAAATCATTGGCAAGATAGGCCACACAAAGCAATAGGAAGCTATTACAGCTCCTAACCAAAATAATCAAACAAACAAAAAAATGATTTAGGCAAAAACTATTCTTACATATCTTACATATTTTATTAGCAAAATGACTTTTAATATGATAAATTATTCATTAGTCTATCAGCTACAGTATTTCATGTGTCAAACTCTCTTAAACTTGAAAGAAAAAGAGATTAAGAACAAGACATAGGAAACTTGATTTTGTTTTACCCTAGCTACCCCTTTGAATGTCCTTCTTCTTGCTCTTCACAACCCATTTCCATCAGATTATACAACCTCAGGCAAGGCAATACAACTCCAAAACAAATACATGCACCCAATCACTGAGTAGTGGTATGGGAAAAACTAGGGTGCTGCTTGTCACCATGTAAATTTTAATAGTCAGAGAAGCTACATACACCCTGAAAAGGCAAACAAGGTCAAAATAATACCTGAATATAGCCAGAAGTTAAAAGGTACCGTAATAGGAAGTGGGAAATGCTACCTCAACAACTGGACAAGACAAATCAAGCAGAGAAAGAATCAGAAACGCTGCTGATGACTTTGCTCTAATATAAATCTTTCTGTTTGGTGCTTTGTTGGTATTATAGTATCTGGTGTGTGCACTATGCTGGGGACCTCTAGGAGCATCTGATTAGAAAGGTGCAGTTCAATGAAAGTTAGAGGGAGGAAGGTGTCATGTAGATGTGGGGTTCTGCTGGCAGCCCTTGTCACACCTCACACTACCATTGCCTTGTTAAATCTCCACCCTTGGGCATGCTTGTATTGTTAAAATGGGATTATAATGAGGGAAAACTCCAGATAAGGTCAGGAGTCCTGAGGCAGTTAGATCCGGATAGGTATGGTTTCTTTGCAGCCAGGTTCCTTATCAGCTGCAGTCTGGGAAGAACTACTCAAGAGACAGACAGGAAGACCCCTCCTTATATGTACATGGACTACTTCCCATCAGAAAGACACCATTTGTTTTTCTTCTTTATACAGTTACTAACGCAGGGTCATGCTTGTTTCCCTTGTCAGAAGTGAGGCCCAAGTTTTGTCCCTACACTGTCTCATAACCTTTCCTCACCTTTTTGTCTTGGAGTCATAAAGAAATTCTCTGACTGGGCAGCTCCTGTGGCTCAAAGGAGTAGGGCCCTGGCCCCATATACCAGAGGTGGCAGGTTCAAACCCAGCCCCAGCCAAAAAACTGTAAAAAAGAAAAGAAATTCTTTGACCTACCCTTGTTTGACTGTGGGTCATAACATCCTCTTTACAGAGGAGTCCTGCCCTGTACCTGGGAGGAAGATATGTTACAGACAGACCTAGAAGAATCCCAGAAGACAGGCCTTGCTGGGTTCCCCACTCTGCCAATTATTATTAAATCATTCTCTTTTTTTGGTCCAATTACATTTGTACATGGCAGCCTATCTTTCTTAAATCTAAGCAGACAAATGGACAGTTTTCCCTGGGGTCTTTGAATCTTCACTTTGAATGCTCTTTATCATGTAAAACTTTGATTAAATAAGTATGTTATATTTTTCTCTTATTGTCTTTTGTTATAGAAGCATGGGATGCCATCCTTATCATGGGAAGGAAAAGTATCATTCTTTTCTGCCCCTATAGTCAAATGTTGTCACTTTTATTCTGAATAGGTATTCTAAAATGTTTATAGTAGTATCTCATTATAGTTTTCATTTGTGTTTCCTGGTGATTAATAACGTTGAGCATCAATTAATGTACTTACTTTTTATTGACATATCTTCATGGATAAAGTCCCTATTAAAATTTTTGTCAATTTTTTAAATAGATAATTTAGCTGCTTATTGAGTTTTGAGATTTATTTATAGATTTATAATATATGAGATTTACAAACATTTTTTTCCAGTCTAATTTTTGTGTGTGTGTTTTGTTATTTCTATTTGATATTAAGTTGTGACTGATAAATGAAAATGGCATTATTCTTCATGGAGCTAAAACCTACTGAGACAAAGAACTAGTAACTATGTGCAGAAATAACTTCAAACTATGGATAACCAAGGTCAAAAATTCTTGAGGGTGGTAGGGAGGAACCAAAAAATATAGGGTTATCAGGAAGACTCTTGAGGATTTGAGACTTTTAAGAGTGAAACCTAATGCTTCAGATGAGCCAGACACATAATTTTTCTCTTTTTTTTTTTTTGAGACAGAGTCTCCCTTTGTCACCCCTGGTAGAGTGCCATGGCATCACAGCTCACAGCAAACTCAAACTCTTGGGTTTAGATGATTCTCTTGCCTCAGCCTCCCAAGTAGCTGGGACTACAGGCGCCTACCACAACACCCTGCTATTTTCTTATTGCAGTTGTCATTACTGTTTAGCTGGCCTGGGCTGGTTTCAAACCCACCAGCCTCGGTGCACATGCCTGGCGCAATAACCACTGTGTTATGGGCTCTGAGCCATAATTTTTATATCTTATTGGGGAGATGTTACAGCATTTTTTGCTTTGTGCCTTATATTTGGTGTTACTAGATATTCTGAGTGACTTTAAATTTTGGCATATATGATAATTTCTCAAAATCTCAGTTCACTTCTGTAATAACTGAACTAATAACTAATAACTCATATAGGATATGATTATATGCGTTATATATTATGATGTACAGAAAGGACTTGCTATACAGGATGCATTAAAACTGTAGCTATATGTTAACAAGTGTGATGAAAATGTGTCAGACTGTTTATAAAACCAGAGGTGCCCCATGATCGCATTAATGTACATAGCTATGATTTACTATTTATAATAAACAACTGTAGCTATTAAAAAAAAAAAGAAAGAAAGGTGCAGTTATTAGTGCATTTCTATTCTTTGGAAATGTGAAGTGATGAAATATCAAAGTCAATATTTTTGCCAATCTTCCCTGCCCTTTGCACATCTCGCATCTCTCCAAGGGCCTGAAATCTTCCAGCCCTGGAGAGGATCCATGTGTGACTGCCAACAAAGCCTCTCTGAAGAGAGGCTGAGTGTTTGATTTCACTTTGGGCGGCAAACACGCTCCCCTGGGTTCTCCCCAGCTAGTGGAGGAAACTCCAAAGACACAGTGATGGAGCAAAAGGTTCTGCAGCAATGAAGCAAAAGATTCTGATTGTATTTCCTCATTTTGTTCTGTTGGTATCTTCTTGGCTTTTATTTTCCTTTATGGGAATATTTATTACAAAATGAATATATTTTGGTAAAAAATGATGTAGAGCTTTGGGCAACGTAGTGGATGAAATTCTGCAAAATTCAGTGGAGTAACATTTACCCCTGCTAAAAGCATCTAGAGTAAAATGCTTAAATTCTTCAGTGAGTCAACCAAAGTCATTCACAATTGGCTGTCGGACACATGATTAGTTCTCAAAATTTCAAGCTATCCCAAAAGTGTAGTTGCCCCCTAAAGGGAGTTCAAAATTGTTTTCCAACACTCTTTTCCTTCTCAATGCACTCTTTACTTTCTCAAACTTATATCAGGTGATATAGGGTATAGGTACAAACTTTATTATCAGGCATTCTTTAGAGTCAAACAGCATTTTTTTCAGCATCAGAACATTAGTTGTATTACCTTATGCAAGCCAATTTATACTTCTCTTCTATATATTCATTTGCAAAAATGGGGACAATTTAGGTTATTATATAAATTTTGGGCCAGTTTCATGGTGTCCAACCTGTGCACTCAAATAGGACCTCAAATTTAGATGGGCCCACACCTTATTTGATGCTCTATTTTTGCGGTCTTGACATTTATAATAAATTCTGAACAGGGAGACTTTCATTTTAACTTTGCACTGGGCTTTGCAAATAATATAGTTGGTTCTGTGTGTGTCCAAAAAAGATAAATTAATGACAAATAAATATCATTAATTCATATTTAGTTGTCCTCTTTCTTTAAACAAAGCAACAAGAAATTGTGCTTGGTATGAAAGAACTGAATTGGGAGTCCAGTAATAGATCATATAAGTCATCAAATTATTATATGACAGAGTTGACAGAGTAATTCAATAGAGGAAACATAGTTTTTTTTCCAAGAAATGTTTACAAAATGTCTGAGAGAAAAACTCAGTTAAATTCAAGAAGTGGGAGGAGGGGAGAGGATTCAGTAAGTTCCTACCTAGTGGGTACAATGCACAGGTGTATGGTACACTCCCTGAGTGAAGGACACAACTACAACTCAGACTTTAACTTAAAAATTCAAACAATATTACTGAATGTACCTTCATATTAATCTGAAATTTAAAAAATGTAGACTTCTGCTCTTTGAAAGACACATCTATTCAAAATGAAAGAACAAGCTATTGAAATTTGTCATAACATTTCACTACCAAAATAAGAAAAAGAAAAGAGATAGAAATTTTAGAAAAACTATGAACAAATGCCTCATGAGACATTATATAAATGGCTCCTAAGTATAGTGATCTTTATTCTTTATTTTCATCAGAGAAGGGAAAAATTAAATCAACAGTGGACTACTACTTTACAGACACTAAAATTGCTAAAACTAAAAAGATTGACTATACAATGGCCAGGGTATAGAGAAAATAGATCTATATTTGCCTTTGGAAACATAAAATAGGCATAGCCACTTAGAAAAACTGTTCATCAATTTCTCAGAAAGTTAAATGAACTTACAAATTACAATTTGAACTTTCCCTAGCAAATACAAACAATGTAACCTAATCATTATACCCTCATAATAACCTCAACTAAAAATAAAAACAAAAATGCAGACAGTTTGATATACGCTCAGCATATAACCTAGATATTTTACTCTTTGGTTTCTAAAAACATCTCCAAACAAAGACTTGTTCTCAAATGTTCATAATAGTTTTATTTATAACAATTCCCCAACCTGAATATCTATCAACAGGTAACCAGATGATCAAAATGGGATGCTCTTTACGATAATACAACAAACCGCTAACACATGAGACAATATGTTTGGATCTTTGAAACAACATGCTGAGTTAAAGATGTTTGGAATGAAAACATACATTTTATAGTATTACATTTATATGAAATTATATAACATGCAAACTGACTGCAATTAGAGCATTATTTGCCTGATGCCAGGTGTTCAGGGAGGTGGATTAAGTAAATTTAAAGGTGCACAAGGACAGTTTGAAGGTCAATGGAAATGCTTTATAATTTCATTGCAATGGCTATTAAACATACATATACGGTTGTCAAAATTGACTAAAATGTAAACTTAACAAGGGTGCATTTTATTGTAACTACATTGTAAATCAATTAAGCAAAAATGGATTTTCTGTGAATGAGGGTAGGAATTCCACTTAATTTTTGAATAGAAAGCATACATTGCAGCAAGTCAATATTTACTCAGGGTTGAATTTTTGATACTGACATTAAGGGAGGTATGAAGCCATTTGTGAATACAGTCAAAAACAAGGAGTTTGGGAATAGTACAATATATATTTTTTTTAAATCAGAGGGGAGGGAGAAAGAAAAAAGTATGTATGTGTTTGTGTTCCCCTGATAGGCATTTTAGAAACTGGGTAATGAAAGGGAGGATATAGGCATTGCAGAATAGGCCAGAATTATTCCTAGAGAAATACAGTGGCAAAACAATTCACATATGCTCTATGATGGGTTGGGCCACATCTATGGTGCATATTTTTATCTATAATAAAAAAAAAAAGAAAAAAGAAAAAAAACCATATGTAAATCTATAAATATAATACACCACATTAATAAAATAAAAAAAAAAAGATTAAAAAACAGAATTTGAAGATACCAATTTGACCCATCTGCAACTATTCATGCTATATTATCATTGTAACTAATGGAATTAAAACCTGGTTTTTATATGACTTACTGAATGAAATTCTGATCAGAGTCATGGCTAATTTTATAACTGGTTTTAGACAGGGAGTGCAAATGTGAATGAAATAGCACAAACTTTAAAACTCAGAATTTCTTGTGAATGAAGAGAACAGAGCAATAGGCAGTAGAGGAGAGAATTGGATCAAAAACTTGTGTTTAGTTTTGCCAATTAATATTTTGTCTTACCTACTCACACCTTTCTACATAATTGATCTCTAATTTTTCTCAAAACATGCTGTGCACAACTCCTGCTGGCAATCACATGCTTGTCAAAATTGAGATTTCAGAGATGCCTCCAAGCACCCTGAACTGAAATCTTTGCATCTTTCTATAGAAAATGAACAAACATCCTTGTTAATTAATTTATGAGTACTCTAACATTTAAAAACCAGGTTAAGATCACATCCCATTAAAGGTTAAGGGCATTTTCTAAAGTTCAGTAATCTATATTAAAAAAGTTAGGTCCTAGTTTTGCCCATTTAATTCATCCAATTTCCTATAAAAGAAGAGTGAAGAAGAAATGAAGAAACTCTAGGAAGAACACCTGATGAGCCCATACTGTTAGAGAATGACATTATAATTGTTTAATCTTTAGGCATGAAATGGCCTCAGAGAAGAGGTAACAAAAAAAAAAAAATTATACTTTTTGAAACTGCAACACAATATAAATGAGAAACTAGAGATTTCTAATATATGTATGATACATATGTATGTATATGTCTTCATTAAAATAATTAAAGAAAATAAAATTCATTCAACAATTACTGATTGAACAGGATTATTAGTTAATTCATTGTTTTAGGCATCCTTCACATCTTTAGTACCTGTGCTGAGATGTTTCAGAAATGGAAGAAACAAAACAAAAAACCTGCCAAAACCACTTGATGAGACCAAACTAATAAATACACATCTTTTAAAAATAATAGAAGTTTCATGTAAAAGTCTATGGAACTCAACACGTGTGTATATGTATGTATGTTACACAAATAAATGAGTGGAGGTCAAAATACTTGAGAAAGTTTTATAGAGGTAAGAGAAGGCCTATTCTTTAAGGTTGAGTAGGATTCAAACTGAGCTCTGTATGATGGCAATGACTCAGGAAGGAACAACATGAGCTGCTCATAGACCACAGAGGGCAGGAGAGGTGGGTTTAGAAGGGCACACATTGGTGTACAACAGTGGGCTAGCATATTGGTGTTAAAATAGGACAAGCTTAACTGCCAAAATATTTTGTTATTTGGGAGTACACGTTCTCAACACTGGTGAATAATCAGTGATCATTTACAGAAGGAAGGAAATTTTCCTGGGGAGGAAATCCTCAAATAAATGAGGCAGTACCTGAGCCTAGAAGAGTGAGGAATTTATGTTAGTGGGGAGAAAACAACTATGAAACATCACCAATCTGAATGGTCAACTGACTAGATATTGAAATGGACAAATCCTGGAGATATGGGTAGGATCCCTACTATAAAGTGTCCTGGTGGGTTCGGGGCGGGGGGAGAGCTTTCATTTATCTGGAAAGCCCAGGAAAGCTCTGAATGTTATCAGACATCAAATGTAATAGATTATGTAAAAACCATTCTTGCTGAAATGTGAGAAGTAACTCCCACCTCCGTAATGGTTCAGATTGTCAAACGTTCTTGCTGCAATGTGAGAAGTAACTCCCACATGGAGTTGCTGGGACCAGTTACAAAACTAATGTGGTACCCTAATTAATATTAGACATAGCAGTGATTTCTTTAGAGTGGAGATGGATATAAGGGGGGGGTTAGAGTAGGGATAGAGAGGGAGTGATGGGAAGCAGCAGCAGCAAGGGGCAGCCCACATGTCACACCCTCACCCCACCTGTTCACCTGCCACTCACACCATCCTGATGGGAAGCAGCAGCAGCAAGGGTGGCCCAGCTGTCACACCCTCACCCCCTACCTGTCCACCCCACCACTCACACCATCCCTTTTCCTCCCAATTTGGGTAGTAGAGTAACAATACATTGATAAGCAAATGTTCTCATTTGTTTGTTAATTTGTTGTATTCTTCATTCCCTGGTGCCCACGTGTGTGATTAAGTGAGTGTGTGTGTGCGTGTGTGTGTGTGCCAGGGAGAGAGAGATGGGGTGTGGGTGGGAAAGCATGTTTCAAACACAGGGGTGTTTTCTTGGGTTGTGTAACATCTTGTTGGCTAAATGGAGATGCCTGTCATCCTTCATTAATAAAAATTAACTGTAAATCTCCCTGCTTCCCACAGGAGGGCCTTTTAAACATTCCATCAGGGGCCTGCGGAGGATGTCTGGCGGCAAATCAATCAAGACGCAGCATGAACTGGCAGCCATATCTAGGAGAAATTTCAAAGTACATATTTATACCTACCTTTATACACCTTTTTCCCTCTCTGGCCTTCCTAGGCAGCCCTAGTCTGACTTTGCTTCTGCGTGTCTCCCCAGACGGTGACGTCTCCCACTCTCCTTCCCCCAGCCTCGTATTCTAACCTCCTACCGCTCCCACCACCCCCACCCCCGCCGGCCCCCACATGCTAGAGACCTGTGCAGTATCATTTTCCGCATAATGAAATCTGGAGTGACATTAATATAAGTGTAATTTTATAGAAGGGAATGGGTCTGGCTGATAGTTTCTACCTGCTGTGTTTTGATGATAGACATTGGGATGTCACCATCTGTGTAATGAAATTTCACCTCCGTAATGGTTCAGATTATCAAACGTTCTTCCAAGCTGGCTCTGAGAATCCATTTATTTATTTATTTACATATTTATTTGTCTGTGAAAGAGTGCTGTAAGCCTGTTTATCATAGAAGGTGCAGGTGAACGCTGTATTAAGGGCATTAAAAAAGTAAAGGAAAAGCGAAAGTAAACATTGTCTATTACTCTACAGACAACATTGATCCTGAGGTGAAGTTACTATTTCCAGTCCTGGAAGGGTTATTTTCTTTCTGCATTAACCTCTATAGCTTTTTAATTGGAACAGATACAGAGGGGTTAATCCCAGGTGAGTGTAAAATTAAGGTAAGTAATATGCATGAAGTGTCTATTATAGATGTGTGTGTGTGTGTTATCTCATTTAATTTCTAAACTATGTTGCCAGGGTGCAATGAATTAGCAGGTCTAAAGCTCCAGGGGACAAATATAAGAGAAATTTGTAATACTCAGCAAAACGTAGGTATTATTACCCTCTTAATCAAAAAGTGGGATTCAGAGAGTACAACTCAGGGATGAAACACATTTTAACTAAGAACATCCAATCTCACAAATTTATGCTCTTTTCAGTACTTCATGCTGCTTCCTAGGCATTGAGGCCAAATTGGGGCAGGTGGATTGGATTGAGCAGAGATCTCAGATATGTCCAACTGCCCCAATAAGGCTCAATATATTCAAGTTCTGATATCAACTCTCTGTGTCTACAGCTGCCATCAATAACTTAGCATTTTCTTCCTTTCTATTTTTCCAATGCCTAGCTGAGGCATTAAGAAGATAAAGGAGATATAAGAGATAATAAATATTGATATGTGATCATTTCAGTTAGATTGCAAGGTGCTTATTCTATTAAATGACAAATTCATTAGTGTATGAACACTTAGAACTGCATTTCTGATACTATAGCCAGGAACCAAAAACATATTTTGGCTAATCAATTTCTGAATATTATGGTTTGTAATATCTCCTATCTACTTTTTAAATAAAAACGCTAATAATATCATTTCATGGTTCTTTAGTATTTTACCCTTTGTACTTCTGATTTTTATTTCTAAACTAAAAAATAACTTCTCAGATTCAAAACTCAGACTCAACTTCTTTTTCAACTAATGAAATTCTTTAATTTCAAGCTATGTCACAAATAATAAATAGTAATAGTTAAATCATCATTTTATATCATTTACTTCCATTGCAAATACATTTGAGAAGATTCAAGAACTCTTTACAACATAACTTTCACTCACTTGCAATTTTCATGTGACTTCTTGAATAGAAAAGAAAGATGATAGAGTGAGTATTGTTTGTCATACAAAATCCAAAGTGTTTCTGCAGAATCAAAACTTGAGAATCATAGATCTACTTAGCTATGTGACGCTGACATTCCAACCCTTCCTCGAACCCCTTCATTCCAACCCTTCCAACCCCTCCATTCCCACCACTACTGAATAGCTATTCTTCTTGTGTTAACTAGATTTTTATAACACACTGTTTACTAGTCTCACACTCCTAATTCTATTGAACCCTCTTCAAAGTGAGGGACTAATTTTACTCCTCTTTGCCTCCTGTAACACTTAGCACAGTGCACTGAAAAATCAGGCACTCTATTTGCTTGTGTTCAGTCACCTCCCTTTAGCCAATAGTAAAGCTAAGAGAATTACCTTAGTTTACATAATTGGGGAGCACATGTTGACTTGAACTCAGATGTCCTAGCTCTTATTCTTCCTAACTCCAAGAAAGAGTTCAGTTCTTATTGCTTTATGTCATTCCTGGTTCTCATTGTCTCAATCTGGAGTCTCTGTGTTTGGAGTTTCAAAGAGATCCTCCTTGCTCACTAATTTACGTGAGCTGAGAGAAAAATCAAAATGCTTCATACCTGGACAGATGGCCCGAGAGTCACTGGAGTATGAAAGTGGCAGTGTTTCCTTGGTGGTGAGACATGCTTATTCACTTCAGAGTAAACAAACCCAATGGTATAGGTGTGTTTATCAGCAGGGCGTAAGCAGAGAGGTGGGGGACAAGTTTATTTTCCTGACATCTTCCATCTGGATCTTAGGCAAAATCCCCTGCTAAGTCAAGATAAGAATATTTCCTTAAAAAAATATGTTTTAAGTAAGCCTAAAACCTTTGCATGGGCCAGATGTCAGAGCTTGGGGTACCAATTATCCATTTAAGTAGAAACAGCCCCCTAATAATTTTGCCTCTGTGGGAATACAGCTATAACCTGTAAAATCCCACCTTACTCTTTACATTATTTCATTCAGTCTCCTCTCCAAATCACATCTAGCTCCACCCAGTTTTTTCTAACCAGTAAAAGCCAGATGAAAGACGTACATTTGATTTTCATTCATATAGAGTCAGATTAGCTTGTAGTGGTCAAGAGTTGTTGGGTGAAACTGAAATCTGATCTACCAACTATGGGCTTATTTTCCATATTCTTCATAAACCCAAACATTTCACTTTGGGGAAGATGCCATTTTCCAACACTCATCAAACGAAATTATGTACCCATAATTCAACAGACTGTAACTGTTGAATTCACTGAGATTTTGATCCTGAAAATGTAAATTCAACACTTATATGCACACACACAAACCCACCTTCCATACACATACAGAATTGATTCTTCATTCTCTCTTGGTACTTTTTGTTGACTCATCCTCCAGGGTTTTAAAACTTCAGTTGCATTGACGTTTACTCTTTCTTTACAAGTTAGAGGTAGGAGATGAACAGTTCAGATGAAGTCTATTTCTTTTACATCAGCAAGAAAATTTCAGGTAAGGGTTGAGCTTCTACTGGGTCTCTGGGTCTGTAAACTGAGATTTAGGGAATTTACCTTTGCTAAGTGTTAAGAACAGGCATGAGCAAGGAATCGATGTAATTCAAGAGAAACAAGAAGAGTCAATGCCCATAAACTATGTAAACAGGTGGGCTTCTAAAGAGTTAGAGGTCTTGTGCTTCAGTAGAAGCAAGAGATCAGTAATCAAAAGCCTTCACTATGACAATGAAAGTGAGATGAAGGGTCAAAGGTTAATGAAAAGAGCCTATTGTGAGGGGTCTCAAATCTCCGGGAGTTTCAGAGTTTATGCAAACTGTGTTAGCTTCAGGAATGATCTAACTCAATGATTTTCAACTGGTGTGCCATGAAAAATTTTAAGGATCATTAATGACATTATTTTTGAAAGAAGTTTAAAGCACAATAAGTGTATTATTTTTTGTTGGACTCTTTTCTTGTTTTTGATCAACATAATTTAAGTGTGCTCCTTAAATTAAGTTTAACTACAGGTTCAAGTGTGCCATGAGATGAAAAAAGGTTGAAAAAACACTGACCTACCTACTTTCCAGCTGCTCTGCATCTATAAACCAGTCCTGGAAACACAGTAAGGTACAGCATGCTCTCTTGTGCCTACTACTTTATTTTACATAGAATCTACGCAGCCACCTCTTTCATTATGTTTTCTTATTCTACAGATGGTTACAGGAACTTTCTTGTAACCATGATGTCATGATGTCTATATACTTCTGGAAGAAAAAAATTAGATTTAAAAGGAACAAGAAAGAAAAAGGCAATGACAGATATGTAGTTTGAAATTACATCTTATATATCAAAAGCTTTTTTAAAACTAACCTGAAGATTTAAAACACTAACTAGCCTGTATTTTAGGTAAGTTGTCTGACATTAGGAAGGTAGAGACAATGCAGGGGCCACTCAGAGCTGCACAATGATCCTGCCAGACTATGAGGATTCTGCCAAAGCCTGATCCTGCAAGGCTCTGAAGACTTGAATTACCCAGGAATCCCAAAAACATGTTCTGTCCACCCAGATTACAGAAACAAATTTATTAGATTCATAGGAGTTAGCAAACCGTAATCTAAGGGCCAAATCTAGCCCATAGCCTGTTTTTGTAAATAAAGTACCTTTGGGACACAACTAGGATCATTCTTTTGTGTATTGTCTATGGCTTCTGGGCCACAGTTGCAGAGCAAGTAGTTGTGATATTGGGGCTGCAAAGCCTAAATTATTTGCTGTACCTACATTAGAGTACTGAGACATTAAAAATTGTCATGCAAGCATATTTTAAGTGATTGTAAAAAATAAAGACAAATAAATACCAAAACAAAATAAACAGAAGTGCTAAATGTATTTTTATTTTACAAATAAATAATGGAAACCTTAAGTCATTTGGCAAATAAACTGACATTAATTCTGAAGAAGAGAGGAAGTGACACTAAAATCTTTGGTTTCAAGGTGTTCCACCATGCTAGAATTTTGAAAGCATTTGTTTAGAGAGAACTTAGATCTTTTTTAAGAGAAATGAGTAAATTCTGAAATAATGATGTTTTATCTTCAGAGTAATCAAAAACATTCATTCATGAGAAATTAAACATAATATATGTTAGACACATTATAAGAAAGAAGAAAAAGATTAAAAAGATAGGAACTAGAGATAATATTCTGTATCTAATTGAGTTTTTGTCAAATAATTGCTAGATTATTAGATGGTGAGAAAACAGTTATAAACAACTATAGAACCACTCCCCGATTCCCTCTTCTATAGTAAACAAGCAAATGATGAGAAGAAATAAACAACTGCTAAGATGTATTATAAAAAACACAAGGTGCTATATTATTGAAGGGATATTATTGCAAAGGTCCATATGGTAGCCATGAGCAAATGTACACTAGAGATGGGCATACAAAAAAAAGGTGGCATGTGATTTTCTCTATCAGCAGCAAATCTGAGTACTTACCACTCAGAAATCCATATTTGAGATCTTAACAGGCTCATAACAATGAGGGGGTCGGTCAGGAAAGGTTTGTTGTCATGTTTCTAATCCCTGGCCCCCACTGGTTTGAGGGAGTTTCTTTTCCCATCATCCCTTCCTTCCCCCCTTTTTACTTTTAAGAACAAGAAAAACTCTCCCAGAAGCTGCTCAACAGATATCTCCTTCCATCCCACCCGCCAGGGTTGAACAAATCACTCACAAGGGGATGGGAATTATCATTGGATTAATCAAAATTCAAAATTCAGCCCCTGTTCCAGGAACTGGTGAAGGGCCTATCTTTCTGAAGCACAAACTAAAAACTGGTGAGGGGCCTATCTTTCTGAATTTTTTACAGACAGGAAAGAAAGTGGAAAAAAAAATCTTCCTATGTCTCTAGTAGCTCATATGTAAAAAGAATGTGTTACCAACAGTGCTGAGTTTGCAGATTTAAGCTGGTACTAGTCGTGATATCTCCTGGGCTTTCTTATTATGTAGAAAAATGCAATTTATAACCTGTGAACATTTTATGTTTCTATGAAGATCATGATTTTTTTTTTGTTTGTTTGTTTTTGAAACAGAGTTTCACTTTTTCACCCAAGCTAGAGTGTGGTGGCATCAGCCTGGCTCACAGCCACCTCAAACTCTAGGGTTCAAGTGAGCCTCTTGCCTCAGCCTCCCAATCAGCTGGGAATACAGGTGCCCACCAAGAAAGCCAGCTATTTTTCTATTTTTAGTAGAGAGAAGGTCTCACTCTTGCTCGGGTTGGGTTCCAACTCCTGACCTCACATGATTTGCCCACCTTGGCCTGTCAGAGTGCTGAGATTACAGTTTGAGCCACCACACCTGGTCCAAAGATCATGATTTTACTTTCTTTTTCCCAATGGCCTTTTAACAGGTGACATGGTACATAAAGACAAAGGGAAGCAAGAAGATAAAATAAAAGATGAAATTGGAGGTGGGGGAAAACATTAACTGAGAAAGTAATCATAAAATAATTTTATAGCTCACATTTTCTTAAAGTACCGTTGTATTTTACATATTTGTTGAGTTCACATACATATTAGTGACTGGTTTGAGCCACGGCTAATGCTAATTATATACCATGACTATCTGTCTGGAACCAAGAAGAATGTGCTTCATCTCCCTTAAACCTCACAATTAGTCTTAGAGAGTATATAAAATTACTCCCATTTCCCAGATGAGAAAACTGATGGTTAGTGGGTTTAGTTTAAATGTCCCACTTCAAAGAGCTCATAACTGGAAGAGGTAGGACTTGAGTCAAAAATGTTTAATTTCAGAGGCATTTTTTTTTTGTGTGCTTTACTGTTACTTTAATTAGACACAAGGCAGGTGCTCAATACATATGTTTAAATAAATGAATGAATGTAGTATGTTTTCTCAACTGAGATCTGACAATCTTAAAAAATCACAATATTTTGTGAAGCTAATTCAGTGTCTTAATTCGTTCTGTCTAGATAATGTGTACAAGTGAATAGTTCTTGGTCTTAAACATTGCCCTATCTTAAACCAAACGGTTCCATATTGTAACTGATTATTTTCCAAGATATTCCCACTTTTTTCTGTGTTTTCTGATTCAGTAAAAGGTATCACTATCCACCCAGTTACCTATGTTAAATATCTGGATTTCTCTCTCTGATTCATCCCATGTCTAGAATCCATTTCCAAAGCATGCAAATCCCTCTGAAAGGTATCCCAAACCCATTTATGTCTCTTTATCTCCAGCCTTGGCTCAAACCATCACTATTTCTCAGCTGGTTTACTGTACAGATTCTTCACTGGTCTTACCTTCCACTTGCATCTATTCTACACCATGCTATTGGAGTGTCCCTTCTACCTGCAGATTTGAATAGGCCATATTTCTACTTAAAACTGTTAAAAGCCTTCCTATTGCATGAAAGACAGGCCTTAAACCTCTTAGCCTGGCCTATAAGAACCTTCCTCATTTTTCCTTCTCCATTTCATACCATTGACCTCATCACTTGTTCAGCACATTTCACATCACACAAATAATTAACCAATCACACTTTCAGAAATGTTTCAGGCTCACAAATTCCTGTAAGATTTTACCCTTATTGTTCTTCTATCTACATTGTCTTTTCTGAAACCCTGCTGAATCCCTAAATAGCAAGTGTAAGCTAAACAGGAATTTTCCAATATTTTTTACCAGTGGAAATGGAATTAATTTCCCCCCATTAACTCTAGAATCTAACCGTATTGTAAAACTAGCCCACTTTACTAGTCAGTAACATTCAGACAGAGACAGTCCACTATCTCTGTGCAGCAGAATCATCTTCAGAATGTGGGTCATGTCATCTTTATTTTTCTATTGTTAGAGTCTAACATACTGGCCACAATTCTGATACTCAATAAATTGTATCAAAAACATAACAAATGAGTGGAAGAATGAATGGAAATAAAGAAAGCAGGAAAGAAAGGAAAATAGGAAAAATGAAAAAAGAAAAATTTATGTCTTTTTGTCTAACAAAAATGTAAAAATACCATTGGCTTGAGAGGGTTTGAGGATGGATCAGTAGCACATGCTACTATAAGATGCAAGTGTATTTTCAGAGAAAATAAATTATAGTGTGTTTCTTGTACATTGAACAGTAAACATATCACCTCCTGCTGTAAATCTGACCCTCCATGGAATAAATCTGTCCTGAAATCTCAGTATTTTTCATAAAATAGTATTCTATTCTTTAAAAGAGTAAAATGATCTAATCTGCAGTTTCAAAACTTCACTTTTCAAAAAAAAAAAAAAAAACAATTATTGAAATTTATAGATTTGGCCATGGCAAAATGGCATTTACATTTTTCAGAGTTAAAATGAAATAAAATATATAACTTGTTGGGTTTTGCTTTCATGACAAAGAGGCACTGACTAATACATACCACATTACCATCCTTGATTGCTCTGATGGAACTCATTTTCATCTTGTGTTCCTCTAATTACATGAAAATTGCATACTTTTTATGCATGACACATTTTGCACAGCTTTAGCAAAAGGTTGTGAAGAGAGAGGAGGAAAAAAACATTTATCAGTTTTTTTCCCTTTCACAGCAGCAATTGATCATCTTCCCAGCAATCAATCTTGCTTTATGGGCCTACTTTTCTTCACTATTGTTGTAGCCAAGTGGCAGCAGAAAGGAACTTGTATACAAAAAAATATGGTGGAGTTTTTTAGGTGTTTTTCTCCACTCTTAATAGATGAGATTTAGGATGCCCTTGCTTTCCAATGATTGTTGCTGAGTTTCCTTTACCCCTTCTCTGTCAGCCTGAATTGGAAGCTTTTCACCTTGTAGTGATAAGACTCTGTTATAACAATGCCACCCACACCTTATTTCTCATTCAAAGTACTTTACACTTATAGCAAATATTTAAAATTGTAAAATACTTTCTTATTTTTTTAATTTTAGTTTCATAATTACATGAGTGGATTTAAGGAAGGTAATTTTAATCTGCATTATAAAAACTAGTAAATTGAATGATTATATGACTTGTGGCTTGCCTAAATCGATGTAATATATTTGTTTTGAATCTTGAAGTTGACTCAGAAGTCCTGGTTCCCAGACTTGGCTATTCTCAGAGCATTTGGCTTCTCTTTAATGAAGACCTGGGGAAAACAGTTCTTCTGCCACCTATCCCAAAAATACATACAAAGAATACATCAATAACAAATACTGGAGCAAATTACCAGCAGTCAATTGGGTGTTTCATTTCCCATTCTTTATTTCTATTCTTTCTGAGTGGGCATTGGCATTCACAGGAAGCACAGCATCATTGTATTTAACTCAAAAGGGATTGTAGAAGGCACATCTCATTCCTTGAAAATAATGACAAATTATGCAATTTTTGTTTTACCCAACTAGATTGAAAATGCCTGGGGAATATCCAAGCTGCTTGGCAAAGAAAGGCATTTGATGTTCGGGGCTTTGGAGCTGAGAGAGGAACATTGCTTTTTAAACAGGTGCGGGCTCAAAACACTTGCTTCCCTTTTGTGGACAGGCGCAGCACCTGACCAACTTCGGGAGAACAAAGCCTCCATCTGGACCGAAGGGAAAGAGAGCTGGTCGCCCCGTGGAGCAGCAAAGAACAAGGCATTGCCTCACTTTGAAGCCCTGGTGTTCTTGTTAATCACCTTGCAAAGTCTTAATTTAAAGAGGGACTCTAAGAGGTAGAGGGAATCTCAAGTACATTTGACTTTCATATCAAATACTATTACCTTTAATCAGGTTTATTAAAATTGGTGATGCCTCGTGTATTAATTGTGAACCCCATTTGTGTTAGTTGTGAAGTTCTGCCTTTCGGGCCTCCTTCCTTGCTCTCTGGCCCTAAGATGTACTCCCATTGCTGCTTTTGTCATGCAGTTATTATTTCTAGCGATAAATACTGTAACATCAAACACGCTGATTACAATTGTTTCAGGGTAAACTCAAGGGGACTCTGGGGTTTGGGATTGCCTAATTAGACAACAGTAAATGCATTATGGGTGGCATTTTTTATGGATGTCTAAAAAATACAAGCTAGAGAAGTATTGCATTTTTCACCATTAGAGACTTTATGTATTGATACATTTTATATAGTTACTCATATGAGGTAAATGTCCAAAAGGAATTGTTTCACTTTGTTACAATATACCTGAAATATTCACTTTGGAGAAATATGTAAATCCATAAAGCTATAGTCTTGGGAGGAGAGGTCGGTTCCCTTCTGTGTGTGGAATATGTCAGTGATTACACTTCTGTAATCACTGCATTGACCCAACTTCTACCTTGGAGTGCTGTTAAAAAACATAGAGTAAGTGATTTCTTCATCTTATATTTAATGTTGGGTCCTAGATACAACCATATGTTAGAAATATAAAAAAAAAAAAAAAAAAAAAAACTTAGGGTATTTCTTGCCACAAAATAGTTTGCAATCTATGTGAATAAAATTAAAACATCTGTGAACACCACTGCAAAAAAGTAGAATAAAGCATCAAGACCAGGTCAGTGGGAAACCAGAGTAAGATGGAGGTAGTCAAAGAAATAGCAGCATTTGTGGAATTGCATGAATAAGGTCGACTTTAGAAGTTGTATGGAGTTAAAAAAGAAAGAAAGGATGTAGATGGTGCATTCTTAGCATTGATGAATTAAGAGAGAAAAGGTATACATGTGCAGGAATAAACCAGCGGAGTTTCCAGTGGGGGACTTTCATCATGTTGTAGTGAAAGTTTTCAAATGATCTCTGGATAAAAGAAGACTTAGCTTTTAGCAGTTATGAGACTGGAGATTAAAAATGAAGTAGGCTTTTGATGAATAGTGTGTGTGTGTGTGTGTGTGTGTGTGTGCATGCTTTCACTAACCTTGCTAGCTTGTCTTCTTGTTTCCAACAGGTGCCATACCCAGGTACAAACCTCTGGTCCAAAATCTCTATATATATCCATTATAGAAAGCTTTTCCTGTGGGGCCGGTTTCCAACTAATCATCAGACTAGGAGAATGTCCAACAAAATGAATTCACAACAAATTGTATAAATGTGATACGTGCCACTTTTCCCAAGAGTATTTATAGTTGCAAAGGGTATGCCTAAACTAAAGACTCAGTAGGATACCTGCTCAAGGCAAGAGTACTTACAGTTGCAAAGGGTCTGCCTACAGACCCAGTAGGATACCTACTCCATGAGCAGATGACTGAGATGCACATTTGGGAACAGGAGGACATCTCGGTGGCCCTCAGTGCCCCCCCCCATGTAAGTTGCCATCTACTCAACAGAAATCTACCCCAGGACAGAGCAAGAGGTGTTCTTTAGGCCTACAGACATTCACAGCCCTGTAAACAGGGATGCTTTTCATATTGAGGGTTGGGAGCAAAGAGGTAGGGGGAGGTGATGCTCTCAGAATCCCATTTAGATAATTATTTATTATTCCAGTTTGTAGTTTATGCTTATATTATTGGTAATAAATAAACAAGCTCGAGGAGAAGCATGCCTTAACAAGACGTAGATGAGATTGAATGTGTTGACTCCAGCCCTGTAACAGGAGGCACTGGCCCATTAAATGAATGTGCACAGCTACTTCTTAATGCTCTCCCCCAGTAATCAATTTCTGAAAATACCAAATAATTTTGAAATCACCCCATCTGACCTCACTCTCCAGTGATACTGGACTGGCCCTTGCTGATTTGCCTACCTACTTTTTAATCAATCAGATTTGACATTTTTGTGTTTTTGTTTCTTTCCATTGCCTACCCTGCACCTTTTCTCTTCCCTCGGCAATATTAAATGGTAGCTGCCCTCCCTCAAGGTTAGGGCCCCAAATGTAGCTTAATATTTATAGGTTCGGGCATCTTTTGAAATAGTAGTGGAGGAATCTAAATGCCAATGCAAGGGGCTAGATCATTCTGATTCTGCTCTAGGATTAGATTTCTATCACATAAAAGACCCAGGATGCCCAGAGACTGAATCCACATAGAATTTGAGAAAGAAAAGCTGTCAGCCTGAAATATCTCCTATTAGGCTTTCAAGCAGGGTATGATTCAGGCAAAAGGGTTAAAAGTTTTAATTTGAGCCTCCTTTCTTTTTTCAACTGACTAAATTTTCCAGATCATCTGAAAAGTAATTTTTCCAGTTTCCCCACTTATAGGAGACACTATTTGTAAGCAGGTTTTATAGATTGTAATATATATATATAATATATGATTATAAAATAATCCTCTTATTTGTTTATTTTTATTTATTTCTATGTAGTCTCTTTCTTATTTCCATTCTTCTTCCTCTCTCTTATACCTTTTATTTAGACTTTAACCATATGTGTTAAGATATTTCTTAGTAAGTGTGGAATACTGGGGATATGAGAGAAGGGAGCTATCCCAGAAAGTCATGGGAGTTCACAATTTCATACTGGCAGAAGAAAGAAGAAGGGTTAGTAAGATCAATTTAGGAAGATTAGTGAGTTTAGAGTTTAGTGCTCCATTAAAAAAATTAAAAAGCCTTAGATAAGGAAAGAAATTGCTTTGACAGATGAGAAGATCACAATTCAGGGAGAAAAATATTGGATTCTTAGGAAGTAAGTTGATAGTTATGAGAAAAGTAACTGTGGTGATTAGGTATGTACCAAAGAAGCAATGGTTGCCAAATAGTGGATTACACAGAGGCTCTGTGTTTGCTCTAAAAGTTTTAGAAATAATGGCTAGGATCATTGCCCACAGCACACACAATCTTAACAGGTTTAACATACTAATGACAAAGGAGGTATATCTAAACCAGTAACCTGGTATGCATATGTCTAAAATGACTGCAAGAATGAGGCGATGTCATTAGAATAAACTATGATGAATAAACAATATGCTAAGTAAACAATAGAAAGCAAAACTCTAAATGTGGTCCATATAAAGAAGATGGAGCTGAAACAGGTGATGGGCCATAGCACAGTCAACCAACTGTAGCCTGTGTGGGTCTAAGGCGGACAACTGAGTGTTGCTTATAAAACCAAATCCAGCAGCTGAGTGTTATTGATGGAACAAGTAGCTAATTGTATCAACATTTGAAAAATAATTAAAGGAAGTATACTATCTCATTACATCTAAAATTTAGATTAAATTCAAATTTCAATGTTTATAACAGTTTTATTAAAATATAGCCATGTTCTTTCATACTACAATGGAAGATTTTCATTTTTGCAACCAAGACCATATGGCCTGCAATGCCTACACAATTTATTGTGTGGTTCTTTACAGAAATGTTTTTAAATTCCTAAACTTTAGGTTCTTAGTTTTTGGAAAACTGGATCCTTGTCCATTTATATACTTAACTCACTAAAACAGATATTAATTGAATGTCTACTATTTCCAGTGATACTTCCCATAATGTTTGAAATGACATTGTAAATGTATGTTCCTTTGGGGCTTCTTTGATAAACAAAAATCAGGGTGTGATTTTAACATAAGTCCAGTACAAGGAATGATATAAAGAGATAAATGTTGAGACTGTGACAGTTTTTCTGGAAATGAGATTCTAAAAGGAGATCACACCAGGAGTTGTGAATAAGAGATTATAGCAAACATAGCATTTTCCAGGAATGAGAATGTGTTTAATATGGCCAAGACATGGCTGCACACAAGTAGGAATTGGCAGAGTCAAGGTAAAAAAAATAATTTAGATAATAAAGATACTTCCTGTGATACTAAGAATTTGAATCAGGATAAGGGCTCATGAATTATTTTTTATTTTAGATTGTAAAGAAGAATCTGTCAGAGATTTATTTCAGCGAGAGACTCCATGAACAAACTTCACTACCAACCAGATGCAGTGGTGAAAAGACAGAAACGGGGAGGTTCCCGGACAGCTTGCCTGTAGTCACTATGGTTTTCTAAGATGGAGAGGAAGAGGAGTTGGAGAGTAGGAAGGCTGAGACCAGCTATAAGACCATGAGTGGCTTTCAAAAGATTGATGGGCACAGATTTAAGCACAAAAAAGAATTATCTTTGAATTATTGGTGTACAGGGGGAGCCCAAGCCATGGAGTAGATGGAATTATACAGGGAAGGCACATCAAATGCAAAGCGAAAAGGTCAGGTGGGCATGATAAGGGCAGCAATATTCTTTAAGAATTATCAAAAAGATATAATATCAAATCCTCCTTAAGCCTCCTTGTGATTTAAGACTTTATAAGCCAAGTGGGGTGGCCCAAGCCTGTAATCCCAGTGCTTTAGGAGGCTGAGGCAGGAGAATCACTTGAAACCAGGAATTTTAGACCAGCCAGGACAACACAGAGACCATCATCGGTATTAAAAAAAAAAAAATATATATATATATATATATATGCCAGGTGCAGTGAAGATTTATATATATCTATAAATATATATATATAAATATATATATTCATATTTTTATAATTTATATTTATATATAAAATATATAAATTATATATAATTTATATTTATACTATATTATAAATATATATTATAAATATATAAATGTAAATATATAATTATGAATATAATAAATGTATATATATAAATACATATATTTTATGTACATATATATAAATATATATATATGTTATATATAATTGTATATATATTAACCAGGTATAGTGAAGATTACCTGTAGTCCCAGCTACTTGGGAGGCTGATGGTGAAAGATCACCTGAGCCCAGGAGTTCAAGGATGCATTGAGCTGTGATCTCACCACTGCACTCCAGCCTAGGTGACAGACCAGGATGCTGTCTCAATAAACAACAACTACCACCACCAAACAAAAAAACTTAAGGCCTTATAGAATTGAGAACTAGATTACATGCCTGATGTGTGAGGAAACGAGAAAAGAGTTTATAGAGGGTTACACAGACGTCACCAAAGATGACTCAGAGCACATTCATGGTTTGGGGAAGTGTATTTCCCAGGCCCTTGGTTTCTAATTATGAGCTTAATTAATAAAGTTAAAAATAAAAACAATAAAAATTATAAATCCTTTCATGAAGCATAGTGACTTTGAGGCAATTTCTCCTCTATCCCCAATTAGTTACATTGTAATGTCTTAATTCTTCTCCCTTTTCTGAGGCTGATCATATTTTGTTTTCCACCGTCTCCCTTTATTTCTTCCTTTGCCAGTTGCTAAGCACTCCCTTGTTGCTAAGTGGCATATGAGCACTTAATTTACTCCATTCTTTTTCTCATACCAGATTTTAGAAAGTGCAGATCCTGTTTAATCAATGTGTAAATGCAATGCTTTTGATGTATTTTTCCTAAGAGCAATATTTTGATCATTCTTAATGATACTTAATGAAGTCACCGCATGATTTCTGATTGTACCTAATTGAAGCTTGTGACTTGCATTTCAATATTATCATCTTACAGCTTTAGGTCTATGAGATGAAATTTTTCCAGGGCCAAAAAATATTAGAAAACATAAAGAATTGATGTTTTATTTAAATTGAAAATTATTCTAAAATATATGTAACTGCATGCTTAACATGTATATGTACATATGTGTATGTATGTGAAATTAAACAGTGAAACACATTCTTCAAAATATGTTTTGTCTGTTGATAGAAAAAAGAACAACCTTTGATGACAAAGTTTAACAATTAGTTACAAGTCTTACAAAAGAATTTAAAGAGCCTTATATTTAATATAAACCTTGATATACCTTTATATAAACCCTGTGCTGAACTTCATATGGAATCCAAGATGAAAACAAAGGCTGACCTTTGCAAAAGATAACAAATTGGGCACTTATTTTTCTTGATTTCTCTTCTAGAAACCCAATCTGAAGCATTTAGTGCCTAAAAGCCAGGATAGCAAAATTTTAAGTGGACCCAAATTTAGACTCTTTCTTTTTATTTTGCTTCCCTTTCATCAAAATGTGTCCATCGTATGTCCCATTACCCCAGCATCTTTTTCTTTGCTATAAGACAGTGGGTAGTAATGATTTAATCAGAGACAATAACCCCTGCTAATATGTTAACTAGCTAATATATGAACCTTCCTAGGATAACACATTAGCCTTTAACCTTCCTAGGATAACACATTAGCCTTGACCCAGATCAGAAAAGAAAAAATATAACTATAACTTCACTAGAAACCCTGAAGGAATAATGCCATTACAGGGACTTAACCCCATAGGAGGCCAGTGGTGGATCTACTTAAAGGCAGCTTTTAACATCCTTGGTATCATGTGGTAGTCTCTATGTTGAGTCAATGGTGGTAAAAAATAGCAGTGTGGGTGGTGTCAGAAATCAGTTTCCCTAGTTACTTTTAGTATCTCTCTCAGGGGTTTCCATGAAGAATCATAAAATACATCTAAAGCATAGATTCTGCATAATATCTTTATAAGTGTGGAGATGGCACCAAAGTCAAAGAGGGGAAATGCTTTTATTATCCATATCATTTTTATTTCTTCTTCTTGTTTTTCCTAGACATTCATTATAAAGACATTTATAATGAAATATTTATTTTTGTAACTACTTGATTAGAAAGCTGAAATTTCTCCCTATTTTATAAATAAGGAAATGAGTGTCAGGCGACTTTACCAAAGTTCAGTGTGTAGTAGCCCTGAACGCTGAGACCCAAATCTAAGAGTTTCAGTTACAAGGCTGGGGCTTCTCTCTGAGATATGTGGGTCACTATGAAAGTCCTGAGACAGAGTGGGTTATGGTTCACCATTTCACTTCTAATAAACACAGTTTACAGGATCCTTTCAGATACACCCTCAAGGTTTCAGCTTTCTCAGTTTATCAGTGTTGCTGGAAGGGCTGCATCAGTGTAGATTTTACATTTCTTGACTTTTGGGTATCTCAAAACTTTCATGATGTACTAGGTACAGGTGTTGATCAACTATTCTTTAAAGAGATTGTGAAAGGTCAGGTGTAGTCAATCCATAAATAGAATCATTCCAACACAATGTACATGATTTTGGGGACACCAAGTTCCAGGCTCATATCTATCTAGGGTCTAACCTCTGACCTCCCAACTCCCTAGGGAAAACACTTATTCTACTCTACCGGTGTTGTCTAAATAAGAGTAGTACATGTGTCTTTCAATAGATGCATTATCATTAAAATGGTTACATTCCACAGTATGAATACTGCTAGTGGAACTAACTACAGTGGAATTAAGTGTAAGCTTGATCATTCTTGTATGTACATTTGTGGTTCAGGTTAAAATGCTATTAAAAAATTTATTCCAACTGGGAGGACACCTTTACTATTCTTCAGCATAAATATAGAGACAGAATACAATGAAGTCTGCTCCATACCAAAGCAAATTCTTCAAATAATAGACTTAGCATTCAAAAAGGAAGGGGACATCACTACATATGAAGCATTTTGATAAATATTTACATAAATTATCTTGTTTAATACTTTTTACAAGACTAGAATAAAACAGGTTATTATATATTATTACTTTATTTTACAAATGAGAAAACTGAGACTTAGAGTGGTAAACAAATGAGTCAAATCATGCTGGAAATGAATAGCTAAGGCAAGATTTGAATACATGTATCTATCTCTGAACACAAACATTCAACCTCTTCAGCCTTGGTCCACGTTCACTAATATTAAGAACTGAAATTTAATTGGATGACAGGAAGAGGAACTTTTGTTAATAAATGCTTACAATCTACTCTGGAAAACTGATTTTTTTTTTTTTTTTTTTTTTTTTTTTACACACACAGAAAGATCTCTTTATTGTTTTCAAAAAATGTTTATGATGGCTTTTAATATCCTAATATCTCACCAGGGAGCCAGGCAGACAAGAATTTTATCCTCCCCTGGTGGGACCCTAGGCTCGGCATCCTCCAGTGTCTTTTGGCCATAGACATTTACCTC
>CAUYPK010060277.1:0-26507 GCA_963574355.1 Loris lydekkerianus | reverse complement strand
ATAGCCTTCATGTGAAAGCTATAGTCTAGCTTCATAGTAGGGCTGAGTACATTGGATACTTTTTCTTCCATTCCTGGGATACTTTCGGCTGGTATAATTCTGACTGCCAGATAACCTTGGTAAGTTATCCTCCTTCAGTTTCTTCCAAGCAAAGTTAAAATAGCAACATTAACCTACCCCCTGCAGGCATGTTAATAAGTACATTTTTCCCCAAAGTGCAATGTACGAATTTTCATTAGTCATAAGGCTACAATAATAGTTAATTGTCCCTAGTTCTCCTTGTTATTTACTGCTCACTCAAGCAAAATATGTTACAGAAGGGACTGAGGAGGGGTGGGAGCTGCAAAATATGCTGATGTACCAAGTCAGTTGCCAAGATAATAAAAAAATGTAATCAGGACTGCAGAAGGCTGTCTGATTTCCATCCCAACTAATCATTAGAGATTTTATTGCAAACTCATTTTCCTATCTCTTGTCTCTAAGTCAGATCCTCTGCCAAGGACTTAAGGACTCAATTTATCATCTCCCTTAACAGGTGCCTTGGCTGCCAGTGTGCCTTGGCTCTGGACCTACCCAACTGATTGAAAGCAAAATTGATCCTGACTCACAATATTGTACTCTGGGTTTTAAATCCAAATGCCTAAATGCTGTAATAATAGACAATGCAACATTTACACTACATGATGTATACATAGCTTTTGCTCTCCAAGTTTCTTCTGAAAAACCAGTATTACCTTTGGAATTAACCAAATGTGTCATACCACAAAAGATGCTTCCTTTCTCCCTTCTACCAGGGCAGGAGACGGAAAAGGTAGGAGAAAAAGAACTTTCAGAGAGCCACCCACACACCTATCAAGCATCAAAGCCCCGACCAAGGCAGATATTTCAGTTAATTCATCTCAATCTTTCTGCTAAACTCATTGGTCAGCTGAAAGCCCAACTAGCATCACTGGTTCCGTATATAAAAGAAATAGTACAAATCAGTAATTTTATTGAGCTTCTCTGAATCATCATGGCATCAGAAGGATCAGAAAGTGGAGAAAGGATGTCATTCAGCAAGTTTTCACATTCCTGATTTGACTAACTAAACAAAGTACGCATGCAGTCCCTTTTTGGACTAGATCGGATACATGTCTCCCAAACACGTAGGCTGGAATTTTCCCTCTAAGCCCACTCATATCTTCCTAAAAAGATGGTTCTCTCTCTCGATATTTGGTCTTCATCAGATTTACAGCCACCTCAAGCATCTTTTTGCCTTTCCCCTTTGTTGCAAATTAACTGAAAATCATACTGATCTAAAATTGTTCATGTTTGGATTTTTAGATGTTAGTGATAATGTAATACTAGATGTTAATAAAAGTAGTGATTTTTGGCAAATGAGAAAACTGAGACTTGAAGGGGTTTGCCCGAGGCTCATAGTTCATACCACAGATGAACAACCATGAGTGTTCAAGAAAAAAAATCAAGTTTCACTTCATTTGGAAAATAATCTTCATCCTAATTTTGATTCCAAATAAAATATCAGTCTATTTCATTAATGTGTTGAACCATATGGATGGAAAGTTTTGTATGTTTAACATATTTTAGTATATTGTCACTTGTATTTTACACTAAGCTGTGGTGATCAGAAATAGCATAATTATCCCCTATAGTTGAGCATTTTTAAAGACATGGTATCAGTTCTAGTTTATTTATCAACTATTCATTCAACCTACAGTAAACCTCTTAGACATATCTTTCTTTCTACTCCACATTGAATCAGTCACAAACTCTGCCAATTTTTGTTCTTTGATATTTCTGAAATGTTTCTCTTTCTCTCCAATCCACCTACTTTTTTTTAGATCAGGGGCTGGCAAACATTTTTGGTCAGTGCTAGACAGTAAATATGTTAAGCTTTGTGGGCCAAACAGTCTCTGTTGTGACGACTCAGCCTTGCCACTGTCCCATCAAAGCTGCCAGAGATAATATGGAAATGAAAACACCTGTGTTCCAGTAAAACTAATGGACAGTGATAGTTTGCCCACTCCTGTTTCCTTTGATCATTTTACTATTATATCTCATCTGTATCACAGCAATAATCCTAGTCTAAATCTTCAATCTAGTCTTAAGTATGCTAATCTGATCAAGCCATAGCCTGCTTAAAGCTCTTAATAGCTGCTGTCTACCAGAGAAAAAGTTTCATTGAAGGAAACTCTTGTTGAATGTTGCATAAGACCGTTCAAAATTTGGTTTCTCTCAAACAGATACTCAGGATTACTTAAACTGAACTGTGTTCAAGTTACATAAATCTGCTATAAATGTCTATCTCCTCCACATCTTTCTTTCCTTTCTTTCCTTCTTTCGATAGAGTCTCACTCTATTGCCCTGGGTAGAGTGCTGTAGTGTCACAGCTCACAGCAAACTCCAGCTCCTGGGCTTAGGCAATGCCTCAGCCTCCCGAGTAGCTGGGACTATAGGCGCCCACCACAATGCCCGGATATTTTTTGTTGCAATTTGGCCAGAGTCGGATTTGAACCCACCACCCTTGGTGTATGAGTCCGGCGCCCTACTCACTGAGCCACAGGCACTGCCCAATCCTCCACGTCTTTAAATATATGTTATTCTGTCTGGGTTTTCCTCTCTGGTCAAAACCATCTCTTGTAATTTTTATATTTCCTTTAATTATCATTTTATAATGTCACCTCTTCCAGGAAGCCTTCCTTAACCCAAGGAATAACTGTATCTCCCATGTGCATCCATATTTTTAAAGTCAGAATCACTGCCACATTGTATTGTAATATCCTAGAATTTTCCTTTTCCTAGAATGCAAATTATGAGGGTAGAGAGTTATTTCATTTACCATTGTATTCCTGGACTCATTACAGTAATATAGTACTGGGAAATACACTAAATATTTCTTAAATATCCCATGTATATGTTAATACTTTGGGAGGGTTGTACAAATATGATCTGACTAGATGATAAGAATAATAATGCACCTTAGGTGAGGTCCCACCAAATGCCTTCCCCTCTCCTGGCCTCATTTCAAAATGACTAAGAATAGAATTCAAATGTCTTAGCACAAGAAAAAAGTAAGCAAGGTGATGGTTGTATTAATCAGTTTGATGTAAGCATTTCACATTGTATATCAAATCAGTACACTGTATCCCATAAATGCATCAATGTACACAGTTATTTAATAAAAAATAATACTAATACATGTAACACTTCAAAATCTGTGAATAACTTTACCATGGAATACAAGTGATTTAATTTTTACATTTACCTCAGTAAGTAGATCTTTTAGTAAATTATCTCGATTTTACAGCTGAAAAACAGAACTACAATAAAATGAAAATATTCACCAGGATTAGAGGATAAGTTAACATCAATACATGTAGATTTTCTCAGTAAAGAACATCTTCTCTGAATTGTGGGAAGAAAGCTATTATTAGTCCTGAATATGACAACAACCTCATAAGAAAGTGATTTAATGTTTTAGATACAACATAGTCCTGTCTTTACTCATCCATGCCACTGATGTCTAATTTTTCTGCCCCCAAATGTTGACATGGGTTATTGTCTATTTTCAACAATAGAAAGGTGGTCCTCTCGAATCTGCCACAGTCTGACTCCCCTCAAGGCTCGGCCCAGTGTGCAAGGAGACAAGTCTGGCATAGCCACTGCTTTGCTAGGAACTGCAGAGTGAGGAGAGGACAGCTCCCAGCAGCCCCTGGCATCCTTCTCATGAATAATTCATTAGGATTGCTCCCAGGTCAGGAGCATCCTTCTTCCACAGACTACTTGCTTTTATCCACTCATTTATTTTCATTAACGATTTTGTTTCCTTTCAAATACTTGTTTCCAACCTTCCTATTTAAAGCTATGTTTTCCCCAGCTTTGAGGTTTGAGATAAACTCTTTTCTACCCATACCAATTCTAGCCACAAATTCCCAGTGCAATGAAAGTTTAAAAAAGTCCTAAAATTACTCTCACTATTGAGACGTAGCCAAATGTCACAATGCTAGGTCTTGACATCATTAGTGTAGGGTATAGACTAATGGAAATTAGCCCTCTGGTCAACTACTGTGACTCTTCACTAGAGATTTCTTTTATGTGAAGATAATTATCAGTCTTCCCTTGTTAAGTACATGTTTCAATTTACATAGCTGAACTCCTAAACACAAGTCAATTAAAACTGATTTGAGAAGTCAATGTTTGAGTGCTTACATTCTAAAATTATTTAAAAATTACATAGCCAATAACCAGTGTATATTTTATTCTCCTTCTCTCTGGATTTCAATGGCATGGAGGGAAAAATAAATATTGCTTTGTTACATGAGCTTTATTTTTTTTAACATGCACATGATTATTTTGATTCTGTTGCCATAATCTTTTCTGTCATGCACTGAGTGTCTAACTTCATAATTTTACTAATGATTAATATTATTTGTAGGAAAATTGCCACCTGGTAATCTCGGAGCTCATTTTTCTTAACCTTTTTCTGAAGATGGGTACCATTCTGGCAGTATCCAAACTACTCTTAAGAATTTTGAAACGTCATTGTAAGTTAATTAAGTTTCTTGACTAATTTCCTTAATAGCTTAGGGCATTTGTCACTCAGACCTACTGCTTGATAGATGACCATTTTCCCCAAGTATTTTCTCACTTATTCTTTGTACATAGCAATTTTTACAAAGTCTTCGTTAGTTCCTAATTGTTCAAATTTATCTTCTTCATTATACTTGTTAAAAACCAATTTTAAAATGAGTTCATTTCTCCTGCTATTTCAGAGTTGTCATTATATCTTATCTCTTTTGTTTATCATAGGATTTAAATTATTCCAACGTATTTTATCTTTGGTTTTAAGAACAACTAAAATATCCTTTTCATGTCTTTAGCATAATCCATAATAACCAAAATTAGGCATTTCAAGGATGAAGGATGTTTTTTCTTCTTTAATAGTGTTATGCAGTAGCATTTTATCTCTGATTTGTTAAATAAAGAATGTGTTAAACCAATTCGAATGCTAAATATTTTTCAAAATTTCGAAATATTAAGGGAGTACAAATGTTTTTGTTACATGGAAACCTTTTATAACGATTAAGTTGGGCCTGTTAGCATTCACATCACCTGTGTTCACTGTACCCAATAGGCAGGTTTTACCCCTCTCCTTGTCTGTGCTCCTGCATTCCTGGTTTGTAATGACCTTTATATCTTCTATAAGTCACTCAGCTTTCATTTTAAGCATATCTTGTTATCAGTCAAGCCTACAAGGTTTACTCCTCTCTCCACACTAGAGGTTTCTGGTACCACTCCCCTCAGAAAATCTAGTCTTAAGTAATGACATTTTAACTCTTAAAAATGTTACTTAGGTGATTTTTATCTCAATGAAAAGGTTTTGGGATCTTTGCATTTAATTTTTTTCATCTGTAACATTTGTTTCTATTCCTTCATTTTAATATCTACATCCAAGTGAATTGTAACAAATTAAAATCAAACATTGTAAATCTGATAAATATCTGCAGAACTTGGCTTTTATTTTGTCTTCCGCGGGGTCCATTGTAGAGGGCAGAGTCTGAATACCTAAGTCTGCAGTTGACCTTAGCAAAAAGTCAGAGCTGTGAAGACGACAGCAGTCCGATTTTCACATCTGAAACTTCATAGTCTCTAGAAGAGTCTATTAAGTCCAGGTGTGTGCAATGGGGGCTTATACAAAGTTTGTCGGAGTGCCACAAGTGACATCAAACTTCTTTAAAGACAGACCACTATCACAAAACAAAGAAGATCCTGGCCCCATGTTGATTTTAACTCTCATCGTCTGTGAATAAGGAGCCACTCTTCCAATTTTATGTCTAGGCTGACTGTCTTGCATTACAGGGCAAAATATGTTTCCTCTTGTGGTCCCAGATTCACCCTCGTTTGGACTGCAGGTCAGATTTAGGTCACGCCCAGTGCTTGTGCAGAGCCTGAGGCGCACCTGTTTCTCTGCCCGGCGCCAGGAGCCTCATGCGCGCCCACCCTGCGCACCAGCCTCCCCTGCCCCGCGCCCACCCTGCGCACCAGTCTCCCCCTGCCCCGCGCCCACCCTGCTCACCAGCCTCCCCCTGCCCCGCGCCCACTCTGCGCACCAGCGTCCCCCTGCCCCGCACCCACGCGGTGGGTCCAGCTCTTCCATCTGGAGGAGCAGATTCTGCTTCCCTCGCAGCTTCTCTCAGAATTGACAGTTTCACTAAAAACAAATTTTAAAAGCCCCAAACAAAAACAAAACAAACAAATAATACAGTTAATACCTCCCTTCCTGGACCACCCCACCGCCACCGTCTGGAGACAGGTAGGCGCCCCTCCCCAGTTTCCCACCCAACATCCAACCAAGCCTGCCACGCCCCTGTTCCTCCCTTCCCACTCAGTAGGTTCACTCAAAAGGACTTCAAGACCCAACATTTTGAGGTGAGCTAAAAACATATTCTCTACCCTCTTTTCATGTTCCCACAATCCCACCCTTCCAATTCCAGCCACTGAGTGCGGCACAGCCCGGGGGGCTCTTGTGGTCCCAGGGTCCTGCCAGCCCGCTGGACGTTGAGGGGGTTGGTGTTTCTGACCCGCTCCAGCACCTCTCGCGTGTCACCTGTTCGTCACTGTTTCCATTCTGTCACTTGCGCGCGGCAGCTGGAGCTACAGCTGGAGAGTAACGGCCAGGTCCTAGATTTCCTTGGAGGCCGATGTTCCTCCCGCGGTGTTCGGGTGTCCACCTCGCCCCGCGGCCTTTTCTTCTCATTTTTTTTTTTTTTCCTGGCACTTTGCAGGGCGCGGCGGTTCCTGGCCAGCAGAGGATGTATGACCGCCCGATTGCAGCTGACAGCTGGGTACTGCCAGGCTTCTGTGTCCTCAGTCTCCATTTGCTCTGAAAATGTGAAACCAGAAATTCAGATACTTTACGATAGTTCATGTCTTACCAGAGGCATTTAGTCTGGGAGTTAAAATAAATTAAAAAAAAACAACAACAAAAAAAAAAACCTTCCCGGGAGGAGGCCGCTATGGGAGGAGGCCGCTATCTTGTCCTCTGTGTAAGTTTCACTATTATTCTGACATCAAGGCCGCCCCTTCCTGGGGCTCAGCGCTTTGCGTCTCAAGGCGTCTCATTCAGACTGGGAGAGATTCATGGTGGGGCTAATCCTTCCCCGAAAGTGAGGGAGGACCTTGTGGCCTGTGAAAGTTTGAATACCTATTTGACGGTAAATAGCAAGCCTGCAGTGGCATAGAGGCCTACATTTTTGCATGCTATTAATATCTTAGAGTGGTCGGCAGATGTATTATTTCCATAGATACCGCAGGGCAGAAAGTGGGTTAGGCAGTCTCTTTCATGCGCTGTGCACCCACTGGATGTGAAGCTGTTCTAAACCTGGGATGCGCTCCCGGCGACAAAGAGCGGTGTAAGAGGCAAAGCTTGATGTTGGCGAGAACCACAGTACAGTGTAATGCACAGCCACTCTACAGAGAAAATACATGCTGCTCTAGATGCTTTAATAAAAAACTTGAATTAGCCTTAAATCATACTACCTTGAAAAAATATGCATCAGACTGGCAAGAGGATGTGTGGCAGCCTACTGGAGGCTGCTAGGAAGAGGGTCATTCTGACTGCCCATCATCTCTGAGCCCTCCTGCACCCACACATTCACACCCCCCTGTGCCAGGAGAGAAAGCCAGCTATGTCCCTGGTTGGAACAAGGACTGACCTCTTAAACCCAATAATTTTATGTCTCTTTTTTTCTTTCTCTATACATAGTTGTAGGGAGGGGCTACCTCTGGACACAATCCATGTGTGTGTGTCAAATTCATCCAGTCCAAATTCCTTCCAGTCCCGTTACCCCCTGCATCTTGGCCATGCCCCCAGGAATGACTGTGTGTGCCTAAATCAAGGGCATCAAGCTTCTAGAACATTTTGGCATTACAAACCCATTCCTAATTTGGCGTACGGTGACAAAATTGGAACATCAAAGGCTACTCTTCCCTTTTGCAGCTAGAAAAACTATTTTTAGACTAAAAAGTGTAGTGAGTCGGTACATCCTTCAGTGAATCTCTTGTTGTCAAATTGCAAAAAGGGGATACAAGCATTTTTGTTATGTAGATGAACGCTGAGGGCAGAGCTTTTGGGGTGACAAGCACCACAGCAGCCTACTTTTGTAACCCTCATCCCTTCTGCCCTCCACTCTTCTTTGTTTCCAATGTCCTTTACGCCAGCGTGTGATCATGCGTGCCCACTTATTGAGGAGAACATGTAGGATTCGTTTTTTCATTCCTGGGACATTGCATTTAGGAAAATGTTCTCAAGTTCCTCCTAAGTTGCTGCAAAGATATGATGACAAGTGGGGATGCCTAAGAGACGGGATTCGGCATTCTCAGCCCCTTTCTGACATGATTGTTCATGATTAGACAGAAACCTGTCTTTTTGATCCTGTGTCTCTGCAGCACATGGATGTGAGAGGGAAGATCCAAGAAAAACAATTTTACCAATATAGTAAAATAAAAAAAAGAAAACCCAACTTAAACACACTAAGGGTAGTAAGAAGAGTAAGAATGTGAAGTTAAGAACCAGGAGCTGTGGCCCGGCCCTGGAGGCCTGCAGCTGGCTTTGATGGTCCCAGCCCTGTTTGCTCTGCCCCAGGCAGGTGTAAGGAAGGCTTTTGAAAACTTGTCTTCATACTCAGCGCAGCAGCTGTCTGCCTGAGGGCCCTGTGTCCTGGGGAGGCGGCTCTGACAGGCTCTTCTTATCCTCCTCACTGATGGAAGGGGACACGCTTGCTGCCTCCGGAGGAGCCCTTTGGTGGAGGCTTGTGCCCCTTGTGAGCCAGCCTTGACGGAGTGGGAGTGTCTTTTTGACTGTTCATTTGAAATTGAGATGCGTTCATGAGCAGGAGACTTTCATGCACAGGCAAGGGGTGGGAGCAGATGAACTCCACAGAAATGTAGATTTATTTTTCATGTGACTTGTCCTTAGCATTAAGTGTGAAAGGAACCCCAGAGAAAGAATTCGCAAAGAGACTGTGCTTTATCTCTCTCCTGCACCCCTGAGTTCAAAGGGCCACCTTGGCTGCTAATATCTCTCCCAACCTGTGTGAAGAAATGCTAGACCTTGGTGTGGGGTAGACTGTGTGCACTGAAGGGAAGAGAACAGACTCAGGGAACCGATGGCGTGGTGCTAACTTGTTCTATGACCTTAAATAAAATCTGTGTTCTCTCAGGATCTGGTGTCAGTTTCCATATAAATGATAAGATTTGATTAGGCAATTGCTAAAGTCCCTCCTAGTAACAATGTATAAAATTATACGTCCCTTACTTAGATCCCAGTGTCCTGGTCCCATCATCACTGTTATCATGTGCTGGGCATGGTGCTGCCACCTTGACATATCTGATCTTACTTCATCCTCATTTCACTCTTACATAGTCTATATTATTATTGTCAGTTCACAAGTTAGGATACTGAATTCCAGAGGAGTTCCATCACTTGCTCCCGGCTACTTAGCAATGAAGAGGCAGAGCGGGGAATATAGCCAAGATCCCTTTAATTCCAAAATGCATGGCGCCTACCTAGCGGAAGGCAATTTCTTTGCTTGTCTTGGATTAGATTTTTAAATTCAGACATTAGTTTATGACAATTCTTAAGTCAAATCATGACAAAGTCACATGCAGGTCATTATATGTTTAGACCAGAAACAACTGGCTTTTTGAACACTGTCTATTAGGAAACATAAAAGGAGAATAATGACACTCTGATTTGATAAGAACTAAATTAGGTGAAGTAAGAAGAGTGTGGAAACAGGATGACATGTGGTTAGTGCTCAACAACGTACAGTTCTTTTCTTTCTTCTTTATTACACAAGGGTAAGACATTAAGAAAGCACTTTGATATTGCTGTGCTGAGCAATTTCAATTGGTTTTCTAATAATTTTTTATTAGGATTTGTGAATGAAAAGACTTAAAACTACTAACAAGTTCAGTCTGAAATCAAATATCACCTAGACCAGGCTCTCGGATCAATAGCAAGGAATCTTCTGAGGGATTGTATTTATTCATTGAAAGCCCTAAGGACATGATGAGAATGCGTGGAAGGAAGCCAGGGATGTTAGCTCGATAAAATAAGCAAATTTCTAATTTAAGCTGTTCAAAGATGAATAAATGCCCTCAGAAGACAGTGGATCTCCTATTACCGTACGTCTTCAGATGGCGAAGGGAAGAAGAGGGCCTTTTGTGAATGGAGCTTCACCTGAAGGCCTTTGATAACATTCTCACTGCTATGCTTCAGAGATGCTATGGTTCTGCTAAGCTGTGATGGACGTTTTGGAAGAGCCAAATATCTCAGAATGCATTTTAAAATTTAATTACTCATTCATTTAGCTATTTTTTGTTGAGTGCTTCTGCAACTGAGGCCCTGGCCTAAGAGCTAGGGATATGAGTAAGATCTATATTTCCCCCTTAATGAGATAATAGTCTCACAGGAGAGAGGCATAGGTAAAATTGAAAATACAATAAAATATGACTGGTGTTACATTAGAAGACTGTATATGGAACATACAATGTGGAGGTAATAAGTGCTGTCTGTTTTATATTTAATACTTAATTTTTCTTTGTTTATCTGGCCTAATCTCTTTATTTTGGACATTCTGACTTAGCCACTAGCTTTTTATAAACCATCTCTGGATATGTTCTTACCTACTTTGCAAATTGCAGTCAAGGGGAAAGGACAGAAGGTCAGGTTCAGTGGCTCAGGCCTCTTATCCCAGCACTGTTATCCCAGTGGTGGCGGCAGGTGGATTGCTCTAGCTCAGGAGTTCAAGACTAGCCTGAGCAAGAGTGAGACTCCTTTTGTATAAATAGCTGTGGCAGGTGCCTGTAGTCCCAGCTACTTGGGAGGCTGAAGGAAGAGGATCATTTGAGCCCAAGAGTTTGAGGTTGCTGTGAGCTGTGATGCTATGGCACTCTAATAAGGGGCAACAAAGTAAGACTCTGTCTCAGAGAGAGAGAGAGAGAGAGAGAGAGAGAGAGAGAGAGAGAAGACCACCACCTAAACACAAATTATATTTCTGTTGGCTCTGGAAGGTCTAGCCTGGAAATATGCATTTGAGATTTAGCCATATGGATAGTAGGTGGAATGATAAGAAAAGGTGATCTTAGCTGGGACAGGAGATAGGTGGAAAAAAGAAAACAGAACAATAGTAAACAAAATAACTCATGGTCCATGGATGCCCTTGACTTTAGTTTCATGAATAGCATGGAAACACACACTGGCTGTGAAATGACAAGCTTTGGAGATGCCGACCACAGTGCTCAGATCACTACTCTCAATGCAATCATTTTTTTGTGAAAGCTCTTGAATGAGCTACCATTACACAACCTGAGAATGTCACCATTAGGACTGCCTTCTGACATGATCAGAGAGAACAGGCTTCATGGGTAAGTTTTCCTCTGCCTTATTAATTTTGGGGTAGCACTGCCTCTGTTATATTTTGAGAACATTCAGAGACAGAAATTCATTCTCATTCATCCAGCATCCCTTACTCATCAAGTAAAATCAAGGACTCCAGCTTAATTATGGAAAACTATAAAGTTCTCCCCCACCAACCTTCTCTCCTCAACCTTCTCTTGCTCTCTGGGTTAGGTCCACGCTGAAGATGTCCTTGTCCTGTGGACATGCCAGCTGCTTTCATAAATTCAACCTTGTTTGCTTTCTTCCTCCAACCTAAAGTATTCTCTCCAACTTCATCACCTAGCTCACTAGCCAAGAAGAGATTTCACTTTTTGACCTTCTGTCACTCTTCTGGACATGGTAATTGCTCTATTCTCTGAGTTCCCATGATGCCATTCACTTCTGCATTTGGGCATTTGCCATGTTATATAAGTATATATTTTTGAATTATTTCTAGCTTTTCTATTTGATTATAATCTCCTAGGGGACTTAAAATCAAATTCTAAATCTCCAGAATCTATTATGGGGTTTGAGAACAGACATTCAATAGATATTTAATAAAAGAATAAGATAAATTTAGATATATCTATGAAATAGGCAAAATTCTCCACATGCTTTCAAAGTACCTTTTTATTTTAGTCATACAAAGCACCATGTAAGGGGTTTGTTATGCTGCTGTGTAAAGAACATCCTTTTAAGAGTCAAAATACTTGACCTTGTTGCCATCTCTGACAATTACATGTTGAACAAGCTTTAGAAAGTCAGTGAACTTGGAAAACCCCCAAACATGAATACAACAACAAAATACCTTGATTCCTCCTGGGTAAAGTGAGAGCATTGAAGAAGATAATCTTGAAAGGTTCTGCAAACTCAAAAACTCTTCAATCCTTAAAAGTGGTCCATGGCCCAATAATTACGTTAAATCAATGCTATTAAATGTTATTATACGGCAGTGGCTCTCAACCTTCGTAAAGCCTCCTAATGCCAAGATCCTTTCATATAATTCCTTGTGTGGTGGTGACCCCCAACCATAAAATTATTTTCGTTGTTACTTCATAACTGTAATTTTGCTACTGTTATGAATTGCAATGTAAATATCTGATATGCAGGATGCATTTTCATAGTTACAAAGGAGTCGTGACCCACAGGTTGAGAGCTGCTTTTATATGGTAATAGGTGTAATGAGTTAAGAGACCTGGATTTGTCGCACAACAAATGGTTGTGTGACAAATCACTTAATATCTAAGATGAAGAAAAGAGAAACAAACAATAGTAATAACTAACTGGTCTCTAAATACACCCCTGAGTTTAGTTTCCAAGGGTAGCACTTAGTAATTTTAAAAATGGGAATTAGATGACAAGTTTGTTATGAGCATACAACAAGATAATTCATTTGAAAGTATATTCCAAATTTAGTTATTAACTATGCACCCCATACTTTATTAATTGTGCCATAGCAGCTAAGACCAAGTCACTTCCATCTTTTATTCTATGGCAGTTTTCCAGAGTGGAAACATTTAAAACTTATATACAATGTTATAATGCCCTTGCTTCTACCATCCAGTGGCTTCCATTTTAAACCCCAGCTCCATGCATGGCCTATGAGGACTTGTTTGGTCCTATCCCTGCCTACTTCTTCAAGGTCCTGTCTGACCATTTCCATCCCTCTACTCCAGGCTAGTCTCCCACTACATGAGCTCATCTTGTAGTGTGCCTTTCTGTTCGGTCTTCCTTTGGGTCTCCCCATGGCTGGTGCCCTCTTACCATTTTGGCCTCCTTCCACATATCAGAGGGATGATTTCTAGGTACTACATACCTTTCTTTACCTCCAAGAATTCTGTATCTCTTTACACCCTAAGATTTATAGATGTTTAGTGAATTGCTCAAAGTTATTCCAACTTTAGAAATTATTTAGTTATTACAACTATAGAAAGAGATCCTCTGTTTTAAAAAATCACATTCAAATATATTGACGTTATTCTATCTCTATAAGAAGTATCCACTTCTTCTAGGTTTGCTGAGATAAATTCTTCTGTTGTAGCTGCCACTGGTTCACCAATCATCATTATGTAAGGTGGGTGGAGCCTTCAATCTTACACTAATTTTCATATTCCACAAAGTATAAATCTATTCTTGAGTTGTAATTGTTGAGCTCAAGAAAAAAAGGACTGTGAGAATTGGGACTTTGTTTTCCAAAAGGAATATCAAAAGAAAATAAAACTATTGATTCAGTAATCATAAGATTCTGCCAGCAAGTCTAATTTTGTATTTGAATGTTTCAGAGATGAATGGGGAAGCATTAAAGGTTTTGTTGGTTTTGTTGAGATGAACAGAGGTCTTTTGGCATTGTTTGGTTCACCTCACTTAAAAACTCTACTGTTAAAGTGGGAATTTGTAATGTGTTGAGCAAGAACATTTTGCAGAATATATGATAACCTGGGGTATGAATCTTTTGACACTTATACATGAGGTCACCATCACCACGCTACAGTGGCTATAGTAAGATGAGGTCACCATCAACAGTGACCCACAATGATCTACAGTGGCTATCGTAAGTACCAACAGAACATTGGCCACCTAGCATAGTTGGAAATGCCACAAGGAACACAGGAGGATGTTGATTTGCTGTTTCCCGTGACCTAAACAGTATAGTAGCCACTTTATTACATGTACATAATACAAAAAGTTATTTTATCACTAGAGTTTATCGTAATCTTTTTCTTAATTAAATAGATCTACAAAAATATCACTTACATTTTAACTAATAAATCTTGAATGTCTTATATATCCACAAGAGTTCAAAAATGAAACATGGGGGCTTAAATTTTAAGCTGTACATAGTATATGATATTTTTAAGCTGTTCCTCAAGAGCTTTAAAAACTGGTTATGAGGTTTGATGTTGTTAAATCAGACTTATTTTCAAAAGCACAGACTTCAATTCCTTCTTGAAATTCTGCTAAATAGCAGGAAAATTTTAGTTGAATTCAAAGGTAGACTCTAAAATGTATTATTTTCTATAATATGTAATAAGATAAATAATTCTTTTTTTTTCAAAAGAAGTGAAAGATAACTGAGCTATCCAGTCAATAATAAACAATATCTATTTGAAAAGAACAGTTTAGAAGTAATTGGAAGAAAAACAATAAATAATAAGTCATTATCAATAAGTTAGCCATTTAATAATATGTATATTCTCAATGTATATACATTATTTCTTCATAAAATAGTGAGTACTTAAAGGGTTCCAGGCATTGAGAAGAACATTGGGAAATCAACAATAACAATATATGTGAAATTTACTAAATGTAGAATACAAATGTCTTAACACAATAACTAAGAAAATGCTATGAAGACTATGTTAACCTGTTTGATGAAAATATTTCAAATTGTATATAAAACCAGCACATTGTACCCCATGATTGCATTAATGTATACAGCTATGATTTAATTAAAAAAGGATAAAAAAATAACAATAATAGTAATACTGGTAATGACAGTGGCTACCATATATGGAGAGCCTTTATGTACCAGGCATCATATCAAACATTCTCCATTTTTTAAAGACCATTTTAAATTTAAAATGTGCAGGATTAAGGAAGTTAAATATCTATTACAAATAGAGGTATATTTGCAGAGCAGACAGCTGAGGTCTGATCTGTTTGGCTCAGAAGATGTTCCACTATATCCCACTGATTCTCATACAAAGGCATAGACGACAAACATTATTTCCTTCAATGAACACAAGTCATAAAGAAGATGAAAAAAATAGAAACAGTTATAAAACAACATAATAATTGCTATGATGCAGGGATATCTATAACGTAATATCCATGAGGAGAAAGAAGCTTCTAATTGCCTCATGTGGTCCATTCACTGAGGAGATGATGATGCCCATGTGAGGTATGAGCAGGCGATCACTATGATAATAAGGATAGGGAGACGTGCAAGTAAAGGGAACAGGGAGAGCAGAAGTCACTGCATGAGGGAATGTGCATGTTGTTTAGTGAGCCTCTGAAGAGAGTGACTTGGTAGAATGGACAGGAAACTATGCTGGAAGAACAGCCAGGCTGAGGGATGAGGATGATCAGGTATGCTTTGCTAAGTAGTTTGCACTTCATTCTGTAAGCAACTAGGAAGGAGAAACTGAGGATGAGAATCAACCCAACTAAGTTTGATATGTCAAAGGATCACTTTGGAAGCTACGTGAAGAACAAGTAAGGACAAGGAGAGCAGTTGCAATATCTAAGCAAGAGTGTCAAGGAACTCAACTAAGCTGGTCACATGCAGCCAGAACAGGACAAGGTAGAAGGTTGCTCTGTAGATGAAACCAAAAAGGATCCCCAAACATGGGAGCATGTGTCCTGTATTTCTGATTTTGGTGACTGAGTGGATGGGAGTACCACTATGTTTGGGAACACTGGCAAGGGAGGATGTTTAGAGATGGGGAGGTTAGAGTTCAGCTTCAAACATGTTGAATGTTAGGTGCTATGGTACATATCAATTCACAGGTCCAGTAAAGATCAGAAATACATGAATGTCTTCAAAAGAGAAAATGTTTTGTAACATTATAAGCAATTTAGGTAGTGAGTCAATTTCTGGCTTCAGAGTGAGTAAATACTAGGAGAATAGAGATCAAAGGGAAATTCCAACTTTGCATATGTGTCCATTTATTTATTTTTTTAATTTAGGGGGTACAATTGTAGTTTTATTACATTGATATATTGCTTAGTGGTAAAGCCTGGGCTTTCAGGTACCCATCACCCTAAATGTGTATGTTGTACTCAATAAGTAAGTTTTAATTCTTCACCACCTCCCACTTCTTGGAGTCTCCAATGTCTATTATTCCATTTTGCATATGCATGTGTGCAAATTATTTAGCTTCAACTTTTAAATGGGAGGTAAAGTATAGTAAACCAATGGAGTAAAATTGGAGAAGGTGTCAACATGAGAAGGGATGCTTAGCGCAAATGATTTTTTTTCTTTAGTTAGTTTTGTGGAAGTCTGAGACAAGGGTGCCAGGAGAGTTGGGTTCTAGGAAGGACTGTCTTCCAAGTTATAGAGTGTAAACTCTCCTTCTCCTGTATGCTAGCATAGTGAAGAGAGTCCTAGCTAGCTCTCTGACTTCTTCTTATAAGGGCAATAATCTCTTTCAAAAGAATTCCAATTTCCTCCTAAAATACATACATTCTAATATCATCTTAGTCTTAGGATTTTAACACATGAATTTGGGGCCGAGGGGTGGTAAACATTCAGTCCATTGCAGCCACCAAGTGGTTGGTCAATGTGCTAGAGAGAACAGTTTGGGATGGTCATAGGGCAGTAGGCCAGCAGCTGAGTGTGGAGTGATTCAATGACTTCATGTTACTTTATCAAGGAATTCAGCTATGAAAGGAAAGCAGATGGTGGGGTGATAATAAAGAGTTAGATAATAAATAATTATTATCTAATTATTTAGTTAGATAATAAATAATTTAGAATGATTATTTTTAGGATGGAAAGAAATCTAGCAAGACTGGATTTCAGGGAAAATAAGGAATAAAGATAAAGAAGCAGGATAAAGAGGAAAAATTGATGGAGGAAGTCTTGGAAAGAAATGAGATTAAAGTGTAAATCTGGGGGAAGAACAAGAGGCAACTCTGCCAGAGATACAGAACTGGAGCATTTAGGTTGGGTCAACAGTGTAGAAATTTTTTTTTTAGATTGGAGGCACATTGATTTGCAGGTTTTATAGGGCTTTGAGGATTTAAAATAGCCATTGTGTGGAGAAGAACAGAGCATCACCAAAGACTGGAAAAGGTTATGGAAAAGTTTTGAGAGCCCAGCTGGACTTGGAGATAACTAAACTGAAATGCCATCAATCTGTATCACTGCAAGATTTCCCTTCCAACATTACTAAAGGAAATCTGTGGAAGAGTGAATAGGGAAATTGTTGGATAAGCAGTGTGGACCATTGGCAAGGTGTGTGTGGCAGGATGTGGTGCAGAGGGAGTTTCAAAAGCTGGAGAGATACATGTTCATATGATAAACTATGAGATCTGAAGTATGCAGGGAGATGATTAACCATAATCTAGAATTTTTGCATGTCTTCTGAGCAAAAGATATTCATGTTTATACTTACAGATAATATAGATAGTGATTCCTTTCAGAGAGATCCAGAGCTTTCCCTTGCTAGAGTCATTCCAGGGTGATAGAATTAGAGATGCCTCTTTTCTTTCATGAGAGCACTCTGGTCAGTAAAAATTTCTCTCCCTAAAAGAGAAGAGTGACACTGTATATATAAGATGTAGAGCTCGGTATTTTGCAGTCCCCATCTGTGATGCAAATCTATGTTTGTACAGTGCCCACCATAATGGGCACATTATGCCCATGGACTTGGAAGACCAGTTAGGGGAATCAGTGTGAGTATGAAGGCACAGGCCTTTTGTTCAATGAGCAATAAATATCTAAAGTCATATGGACTTTTAGTATGCTTTCTGAGTAAACTCATGGAAGTGTGTGAGACCAACCCACAGTTGCTGCTGCTGCTTAAGAACTGCTTGACCACTTGACAAAGTGAAGTCAGGGTAGGGAGGCCAACTATGGAGTGACTTTGAAAATGCAAAGTTGACCTTCAGGAATGTGAAGAACAGTGTGTAGGTACAAAACACGATATAATAAATGCCTATTGGTTACTAACAACAAAAAGGTAGCATGCCATGGAAAGGATATGTAGAGGAAGTTGTATTTAGACTTGGGTCTTCTATGATTTAAATGATATGCTGCTCACTTGTAACTACACCAGAGAATCTGGCTGAACTTTTATATAACAAAGTTGTACATTGTTTTTCAGTTACTATGAATTCCCCAGATTGAAGATCACATAATTTAAGCATATCCAGATGAGAAATTCAAGAAGAGAAAAGGGCAGTAAGCTCCCACCTATTTGGTACCTGTAGGGGTACAGGGCACACCTCCTGGATGAAGGACTCAACTACAACTTGGACTTTGTGTCCCCAATCGTATATACCCTTAAGATAAACCCCCCTCCCCCAACTCCCAAAAGAAAGAAAGCACAGAACCATAGGTGGAACCTAAGTTCTTGGGTCAGACTGAGGAATGGGGACTGAATTAAGAAGTGGACACTGCATTGCAAGATCCAAGATCCAAGATCCAATCAGATTGAGTCCTGGAGTCACCCCATGGCATGATCCAATCAGAACATGCCTCTTGGAATCACCATGTTGCACAATCCAATCAGTTTATGTCTCATTACCCTACACTCATAAAATCCAATGTAGCTCCCAGTTTGGGGAGAGAGATTTGAGCATTTCCTCCTGTCTCTTGAGCAATTTGCAATAAAGCTTTTGTTTTCTTAAAGGCTGATACCTGTTGATTTCTCGGTAACACACTGATTAAAAATGTTGGGAACTTCTTCAGCCTGGGTGAGTTACCATTAGATGTGAAAGAAGAAGCTGGAGGGTAAGTGGTGAGGGCTTGATGTGGAAGAGCTCAATTGTGTTGAGGAGTGGGGAGGTGTCCAGTTTGATCAAAGCCACAATAAAATGATGCTAAAAATGGCTTCACTGAGGTCAGTATCCAAGTAACAGACAAGGTTGAGAGCACAATGCATTAATTGTAGGATAAAAATATTAAGTTAAACTTCCAAATTTTGTTCAATTGAACAAAAACTAGGAAGCAGCCCGTAAAAGGGAAATGAGAATATGGCACTTTTGTGATGTTTCTTTTGTATGGGAAAGTCCTTTTGAGACTCGCTAGCTATATAGTAGCTCAACTGTGAAGTTAATATTTATTACAAAGACCTATTTGAATTAGACCTCATTAAGAAAAACAAACTACAGGTAAAATATTAGCTATTTGAGTTGGGATCTTTGTAGACACAAAGACACAGACATGGGCATATAAGTTTAAACAGAAGCATTGAAGCCAAAGACTTTTAATGATTTTTAAGAATGGCTTTAATAAGATAAAAAGTTTCCTGTATTTTTTTTTTTTTTTTTTTGCTTTAAGTATCTGTGCCATAGAATCTTTTTTTCCTTTTTTCCCTTTTTATTTAACAAGAATACTGTTGTTACTTTTAAATTTTGGTGTTTTGTCTACTATTTATAATCAGAGAAGTGAAGGTAGGTGGCTTGAGAATTTTCATATTGCTTATATGAATGTCAAGTAAATTTATTTGAAGTATTTTAATTTTAACTAGGATTCATGTTTTCTTGAAAGACACTTTTAAAAAATGCTTTGGATTTATTACATTTACTGTATTATGATTTTTTTACTCCCTTTTTTCATCCTCCAGAAATGTCATTAGCAGAGCAAACTCAAAAGGCAAATGAAGATGTCTAGGGAAGCAAACTTCCCTCGCTTTTCAAACTCTGGATAAATTATACAACAAGGTTACTCTCCCATTTAGATAATGTCTTGGGAGATGACCATTCACTTTTTAAATACAGGCACATTTGAATTTTAAAATGTTATCTTTATAAAAGGTGATGTTTTGGGGTGGTGCCTATGACTCAAAGGGGTAAGGCACCGGCCCCATATGCTGGAGGTGGAGGGTTCAAACCCAGCCCCAACCAAAAACTGCAAAAAAAAAAAAAAAAGGTGATGTTTTCTAAATCTCTGGGCAAACTATGAAGGATAGTAGGCCAATCTGGGTGTGGAAATAGTATTACATAAGCTAAGTTACGAGACTTTTGCAATAGTAAAAGTACATGATCCATAAATTATACAAATTTATATAAAATACTTTTGATATTTTTCTTTGATCCTTTTATTATTAATTCATTGTTTGAATTAATTTTATTTGGCATTCCTCTATTATTTTTTACTAGCAATAACTAGTTATTTTTACCAGTGATAAAACTAGTATCTTTTTGAGGCATGAGGGTATTTAGAGGGAAAAATCTTAAGGGTATGTATCATTTTTAAGGTTTGAGGGAGAAGATAATAATCTTTTTAGGACAGAAAATTTCTGAATATTTTAACATCTGATTTCTCTTTGAAGGGTATCTACTTTTTGTGAGCAATCAAATAACCATGCATTTCTGAAAATTCAGCAACTAAGATCTACGTATAATAATACATACATTTGAGTACGTGTATCTGTACAAGTTTAATCCAAGCCCACATTATAAATAAGGCTCTTAACTTTTTCATTCAAAACTTTTCTCTAGCTGCTTTTGAAACTCTAATGAAGATATTAAAATAATTTATATACTTTCAAAACTACTTTTATTCTAAAGTCATTTCTGGAAATATTTACATTTTTCAGCAATATAAATCACAGTCTCCATTTAGCCTGACACTGCTGGCTCTGGAATATGGAATGCAGTATTAGTTTCTGTAAGAATGAATTGACTTCAGTATGGAATAAGGCTTTCTCCGTATCAGCCCTGCAGAAATGTATTGGTTATAGCTATATGCTAAAACATACAGACATTAGAAAACTGTATATTGGCTTCCGTAACAATGTATTCCTTCCAATGGATTCATGTAGCTTTCAGCAAGAATGTATTGATTTCATTAAAATGTGCTCCTTGAGATAAACAAAAATTCAGTTAAAATGCATTGGTTTCTGTTAAAGTTCATTGACTGAAGTGAAGAACATTACACTGTTATTGGGTAGCCTCAGGGTTTGGTAAGTATTGAGTACAGAAGTATACATAAGTAATAGTAAAGACTGGGGAAAACAAAGATATTATATACTGTACAAAGATATAAAAATATTCAACACACATTATTAGATTGAATTTTCTCACAGGCACTAAGAGTTACTTTAGGGCCTGTTCACAAAGTCAAACTTCCACCTCTGTGTCTTTCAAATTCATAAGAACGCAAGTAACTCTATATACAGAGAAACTCCGATTTTCTCTGTTTGAACTGGGGATTCGGCCCATAAAGTTGTTTTGCAGATTATATAATGTCTGAAAATTCCACTTAACAAAGTAGAGTCTGGTGCTTCAAAGAGTTAATGCATGTATGTGCATATGTATACATACATATACTCACATTGGAAGGGAGTGTGTGTGTGTCTATAAACAGCCCAGAAGACGGCAGAGGGGATTGGCTTGTCACAGAGAGCAGCCTACCCTCCAGGAAAACTCAGTTTATTTTGTTCAGTCCCAGTACACATTTTTATGCTTGTTGTAGAGAAAAGAAAGAGAGAGAAGAAAAATGAAGGATGAATGTGGCTTCTCATTTTCTCTTACATTTTTATTTCTAAGCAAACAAAAACAGAACTTAAGATTCCTTTGAGTAAAATTATATTTAAACACTTTAATTATAATACCACCTACCTTTTATCCAAGCAGAAGGTAAATACAGACATTTCATCTGGAGAAATATTTTTCTCTTTTAAACATTAAAAAAAATGTTTAGCTATTATGGGTAAATAATATTTATATATCTTTATAGGGTACATGTGATGTTTTGATGTAGGCATACAGTCTAAGCATCACAAGGTCAGAGCAGGAAACAAAATCATAAGCAAAAACAGAAATTAATTTAAATCACTACCAATTTTATTATTCATGAAAAATCTTTCTGTTAATTTATTTTGGCATCTGTTTTTTAATTTAATTTAGTTTTACTTTATTTTTTTCTGACAGAGTCTCAAGCTGTCACCCTGGGTAGAGTGCTGTGGCGTCATAGCTCACAGCAACCTCCAACTCAGGCTCAAGGGATTCTCTCGCCTCAGTTTTTCTGTTTTTAGTAGAGGGGGTCTCGCTTTTGCTTGGGCTGGTCTTGAACTCGTGAGCTCAGGCAATACACCCCTCTCAGCCTCCAAGAGCACTAGGATTCTAGGCATGAGCTACTGCTCCAGGCTTCAGTTGGTCCCTGTTTTTAAAAGATACTTTGTGCGCCATAGTTATCTATCTATCTATCCATCTATCTAGCTATATTTTAGCAATTGGAAATGTTATTATGTGAATTTTGTCCTAAGCCACTTTTTTACTATATATAGGAAACTGCACAAAACATAAATGCACAGCTAAATAAATTATTATAAAGCTAACACTCATGGATGTATCATAGGAAGTCAAATGTTGACAAGGCCTTGAAACCTCTGTGTGCTCTTTCCCGTCCAAATCCCTCTTTCCTTTAAAGTTAATCATTATTTTGACTTTCTTGCTAATCACTTCCTCGTTTTTTATCATGTCTTTTCTTCCTACCTTTATACTTTTCTAAACATGATTGAAATTTGATTTAGCTTTGAATGTATTTAAATGGAAACAAAGCAAACATTGTTTTGATCTGTTTATTTTACCCAATAGTATGTTTGTGAGATCAATGTAGTGCTGTCAGAAGTTATAATGCGTTAATTACTATAAAGCATTCCATTGAATGAATATGCCACCATTTGATTATACACACAACTGGTGGACACTTGGGCTATGTTTGCTTTGGGATTACAACAATGATGCTATAAACACTTTTGTACATAATCCTTAGAACATGTGTGCATGTGTTTTTTGTCACATATCTAGGTATGGATTTGGAGAGTCATAAAGTTTATGTATCTTAGTTGATAATGCCAAAAAATGTTATAAAGGAGTTGTACTAATTTACACTCCTAATATCAATATATCACCTATCAGTTCTACCTACCCTAAATCTTCAGCAACACTCGGTATTTTCATTCTAACTTATTTATTGGATGGGTGTAAAATAGTAATTTGTAGTGATTTAGTTAGCATTTTTTCTGAAACTCAACACTATTTAACAGCTTTTAATATTTGAAAATCAACCCGTCCTCCCTTCTACCTTCCTTCCTTCTTTTGGACTTTTAATTATTTTGTAGAGGCATTTTATATTTTCTGTATACCAAGAATGGGAAACTATAGCTCATAGGCCAAATCTGACTTGCCATCTGTTTTGGTAAATAAAATATTATCAAAACATAGCCACACTTACTTTCATGCTGCTTTTGTGCTACAGTCACAGAGTTCATTAGTCTACACAGAGGCTGTATTGCTTGCGAAGGCTGAACTATTTACTTTCTGGCCCTTTATAGAAAAACTTTGCCGACACTTCACCTACATTAATCCTTTGCTGGTCACATATTTGGCAAATACTTTTTAACTCCTTATGGCTTGCCTTTAGTTAATAGTATTTTTTTAATAAATAGGATTTCTTAATTTTAATTCATTATTATTATTATTATTTATTGATTTTTATTGTTAAATAAAAATCAATGTGTACATTAGTGCAATCGCCTGTACCCATTCTAAGATGCACCGTAAATGTGGCCCCACCCATTACCCTCCTTCCACCAAAACCTCCCCCTCCCTTCTTAATCCATGAAAATAGTCTCTGAAGTTATTTTCTAAAAATAACAATAATTTGCTTTCACATATAGTTCCATAATATAATTGGAAATATTTGTTAATAGTGTCACACAGAGATTAGCTCAATATTTTTTCTAATGTGTACTAAAAGGTCTCAGCACCCATGTACCATGCCCATGTAATTCCTAGTAAAAAAATGCTGATATATGTGCAATGTATTTTTATTTTATTTTATTTTTTTCAAAACTTAAAAGTATTTATTTATTTATTTATTTATTTTTTATTGTTAAAGCATAGCTGTGTACATTTATGCAATCATAGGGTACAATGTGCTGGTTTCATATACAATCTGAAATATTCTCATCAAACTGTTCAACATCGCCTTCATGGAATTTTCTTAGTTATTGTATGTAGACATTTGTATTCTGCATTTAGTAGGTTTCACCTGTACCCATTCTAAGATGCACCATAGGTATGACCCCACCCATTACCCTCCTTTCACCCTGACTTCCCCCCTTCCTTCCCCTCCCTCGACCCTTACTCTATTTTCTTCCATTGACATATTTTCCATCTTTGCACCAATATCATAGCATTTTAATTACAGTAGTTTGATTATACTATGTGATAACCTAGATGGTCCTTCCATCTTTTTTTTAAAGATGTCTTGAATATTCTTGACCCTTTGAATATTCATGTGAATTGTATAATCCACTTGCAAATTTCAACTAACTAATTTACACTGTGGTTAGAATTTTTCAACCAATAGATCAGTTTGTAGAGAATTAACATGTTACAATCAGCATATTACATATTGAATTTTCAATGCATGGGCTTGAGATTTCTCTCCATTTATTTTTTAAGTTAAGTATTCTTTAACTTATCTTAGTCACATTTCCTAAGTTCTTATATAAGGGCCTTGCATATATTTCTGATGATTTTGAAAATCATGCTTTTTAAATTTAATTTTGTTTCTTGTTAGTATATACAAATGCAATTCATTTCAAATATTGAATTTTAATCAAATAACTTTGATAAAATAATTTTTTAATCTTAAGAACGTATCTGTAGATCATTTTGGATTTTTCATGTGATAATTATATCATCCATAAAGAACGCAGTGTTTTTTCTCTTTTTTAAATCATTATAACTTTTGTTGTATGTAGAGATATTAATATGGATATAGTTTTGGGTTTTTTTGTTTTTGGCTGTACTGAATCACTTAGAGTCCCTAGTACGTTATTGAATCTGAACAGCGACAGTGTGCAAACTTTTCTTACATCTTAGAGAAAAAGGCTTCAATATTTTTTAAGAATATCACTTATCAGATTTAAGTTTTTCCCTTCTATTCTTAGTTTGTGTGGAGATAAGATTTTTTTAAACCATAAAGAATGCTGGATTTTATCAAATTTTTTTAGTATATTGTAAGATTTTATAGTTTTTCTTCTTTATTCTGTAAATGGAGTGAATTATAGTTACTTTCATATATGTGTGTATATATATCATACTCATACTGGAATCAGTTTCTTGACAATTTTCTTTATGATTTTCATACTATCATTCATGAATGACTGATATATGCATGTTTCATAATGAATTTACTGTTTTTTTAAGTCAGTGTTATACTATCCTCAAAAAACAATTTTTAATTCTCTTTTTTTTCCTGTTCTCTGGAGGAGTTTCTGTGATATAGGCATTATTACCACACTAAATAATTGCTTGGTTGTGGGGGGGGAGTTTGTGTGTGTGTGATATGTGGTGTGTGTGTGTTTATATAGTGTGCGTGCACACACATAAAGGCTTTCAATGACAAATTTTATTTTTTTATTAACAATAGGATTATTCACATTTATAATTCCATGTGACATTTTGATATATTTTTCAATTTCATTTAAATGTTCAAATTTAGTAGCATAGGATTCTTATCACTATCATCAAATATTTTTAATCTTTTAATTATTTATAGTAATGAAAAATTGATCAATAATAACTAACATTTGCCTAGAAGGAGCAAATTTCGCTTGACCCATATTGTGGAACAGAAATCTCCTCTGTGACCATCTGGTGGTGTGTGTGCCAGTGGGGTCTCCACCCTGATTGTGCAGTGAAATCATCAATTCCAAGGACCCACCCAGACCTGTGCAGTTAGAATTTCTGAGTGTAATTCTCAGGTACAAGCATTTTTAATGAGTTCTTCAGATGATTCTAATCAAGGTTGAGAAGGATTGGATTGATATCCTGGAATGCTAAATTGAATTCCTACTTGTTCAATATTTTCTGGGATAAAGTAGAGGACTTGTTCATATTATGCAGCCTTAAAGAAAGATGGAGACTTTACCTCTTTTATGTTTACATGGATGGAACTGGAAAATATTCTTCTTAGTAAAGTATCTCAAGAATGCAAAAAAAAGTACCCAATGTACTCACCCCTACTATGAAACTAATTTAGGGCTTTCACATGAAAGCTATAACCCAGTTACAACCTAAGAATAAGGGGAAGGGGGGAAGGGAGGTGAGGGAAGGGGGAGGTGGGTAGCGGGTGGGGGACAGGTGGAATCACACCTGCGGTGCATCTTACAAGGATATATGTGAAACTTAGTAAATGTAGAATGTAAATGTCTTAGCACAATAACTAAAAAAACACCAGGGAGGCTATGTCAACCAGTGTGATGAAAATGTGTCAAATGATTTATTAAGCTAATGTATGATGCCCCATGATCGTATCAATGTACACAGCTATGATTTAATAAAAATTTTTAAAAAAAATAAAGTATCACGAGAA
>CAUYPK010060276.1:0-36390 GCA_963574355.1 Loris lydekkerianus | reverse complement strand
TACTATGAAGCTAAACTATAGCTTTCACATGAAGGCTATAACCCGACCATACCACAAGACTGGGGAAAGGACCAAGGAAGGGGAAGGGAGGGGGGAGGTTTGGGTGGAGGGAGGGTAATCGGTCGGGCCACATCTATGGTGCATATTTTTATCTATAATAAAAAAAAGAGAAAAAAATAAAATAAAATAAAAGAGTCTAGGCTAAAAATTATTCTGCTTTAGAAGGCTGAGGATGGATCTCCACTCCCCTCTGGCTTGTAGAGTTTCAGTTGAGAAGTCTGCAGTTAGTCTGATCAGTTTTTCTTTGTAAGTTACCCTCCATTTTTACCTTGTTGCTTACAAGAGTGCCTCCTTCATTACTTTTGCCAGCCTAATAATTATGTGTTGTGGTGACTGGTTCTTTATGATGAACCTCCCAGGAGTCTTGTGTGCTTCTTGTACCTGGATATCTAGATTTCTAGCAAGGCCTGGAAAGTTTTGCTCAATAATTCCCTTAACATCTATGGTGCATATTTTTATCTATAATTAAAAAAAAAAGAAATAAAAAAAATAATAATTCCCTTAAGTAAATTATCAAATCCCTGTGAATTTTATTCTTCACCTTCAGGAAAGTGTATGATTTTTATCTCTGGTCTCTTTACATGTATAGTCTCACATTTCTTGTAGGTTTTGTTTCTTTCTCTTGTTTCTCTGTTCTTTCTCTTGACTGACTTGTTTAGCATAAAGGTATTATCTTCAAGTTTTGAGATTCTTTTTTCTATCTGAACAAGCCAATCCTTAAGGCTTTCTGCTGTGCTTTAATTTATTGAATACATTTTTCATTTCCAGAAGTTCTGTTGGGTTTCCTTTAGTGCTTCAATGTCTTCTCTTTAGTCATTTCCTGCATCGCCTCTGTGGCTTGTTTGTGTTGGGTTTACATTTTCTTTTGTATTTTTGTGAGCTTACTTCAACCCCATGTTTTAAATTCTTCATCTTCCATTTTAGTCTTTTTGTTTAGATTGGTATTCATTGCTAAAGAGTTTTTGTTTTCTTTAGATGGTGACCTTTCACTCTGATTTCTTATTCCCTAAGTTTTTTTGCTGGTTCCTTCTAATCTGGCCTCTCTATTGAGAGAAAAGGATATTGGTGCTGGCTTATGGGCTTGTCTCTGAGACCCCAAATATCGGTCTCCTGACTGTGTCAGGGAGAAAAGACCTGGTCCTAAATTACATATGGATTGCTCTTAAAGCTTAATGACCCTTTCAAGTTGCCTCTGACCTGCTGTTTTCACCTCTTCCTGACAGAGTGTATTGAGTTAGGTCCTCCTGCTTACTCTTGGTGGTAGCGGGTGGTTACTTATGAGTATATATCAGCCACACCCTGTTTGCTTGAATTGGAAGATGCTTTGGAGGGCTATATTATTGTTCTCACAGTTACTGCTTCATATTTGTGTGATTGAGCCAGCTGTTGAGATGTTCTTTTGTATCTGTGGTAGACTCTGGTTTCCAGGTGGTTACTTGAGTGTCCCAAACTTAGGAAGGATGCTGTGCCTCCCAGGGGGTTGTTGATTTCCAGGAACACCAAAGTGAGAGGTGGGGGGTGGGGGTGGGAAGGCACCTGTGGCTAGGTTGCTTGGGATCGGGTATGGCTCACCCTAAGGTTCCATGGAGGTTGATCAGATAGTTATTGTGGCAGGAGTTAAATGCTCACAGTTTCTGGGGGGAATCTCACCATGGAGAATCTGAGGAGTCTCCACCCAGTCAGAAAGTCTGTTTCTAGAGGCAAGTCTGTCTGAAATTCATAGACTATTAGTCTTCAGTGGGTTTTGCTCTTCTCCCCACCCTCAGCTCCACAGTCTCCCCCCAGTACTTCTGGCAGGCTGGATTCTAGACCAGCTGAGCTCCCCTGACACTATGCTGTGGGCTAGGAGGATCCCAGCATGACCTATGAGGGCATGTAATAGGGAAGGGGATCCCTGTGACCACATCACAGCTAGGGCACCCAGTGATCTACCCATATGGCTCCCTCGCCTCCATAATCCACATAGGTCAATCTTAGACCCCACCCACAGAGGTGTGCCCATCCCAAGTAACCTACAGGGTGCCCAAGCAGGGCATGCTGAGTTCTGATGGAGCACCAAGCATGCAACACCAGGGCAAGGCAGCAAGCAGTAATCACAGTCTGAGCATACCGTGGTTTGCTGCAGGATGCCAAGGGGAAAGGCCTGCATCCCACACTCTGTGGAAACCTGGGTGTTGTTGCCCAATTGTCTATCTTAGCAGCCACAGTTGAGGGAGTATGGAGTGGGAGAGTCTATATGGGAGAGTGTTAGCAGGTCAGGAGGGTGTCTGCCCTGAATTTACAGGCTCTGGAGTCATGGAAATTACCCTGCTGGACCAGTATAGGTCTTGCAGTCTGGGCTGGAGTGGGAAATACCTGTGCAGAAAGGAGCAGAGTGAAACCCGAGGAGCTGAATCCCCTGGGGAAGACAAGGTACATTGTGAGTGGAGAAGCAGTATGACACCTGCCATCTCTCCTGGGGTCCGGAAGGGCAGAAAGTGCCCTTGGTGGGCTGGGAGTCTTGTGCCCTGTCCACAGTAGCTCCCAGTTCACTGATGGCAACAGGACTCATTTGGGCAGAAAGTCTCTCTCAGAGATGTGGGGGAGAGAGAACCAAACAGCTCTAGCTACCCTCTCATAGGATTACAAGTCTCTCCCCAGTTGAGTTGTTCTCTGGTAATATCTTCTTCCTTCTTGTTTATTTTCTTTCTTTCTTTTTTTTTTTTTTGGGGGGGGGGTGTTTCACTATGTCACCCCATTAGTGTATCCTGGTGTCACAGCCCACAGCAACCTCAAACTCTTGGGCTTAAGCGATTCTTTTGCCTTAGCCTCCCAAGTAGCTGGGACTACAGGCATCCACCACAATGCCTGGCTATTTTTGTTGTTGTAGTTGTCATTGTTGTTTGGCAGGCCTGGGCCCGGTTGAACCTGCCAGCCCCGGTTTATGAGGCCGCTGAGCTACAGGCCCAGAGTCATCTTCCTCCTTCTTGACCACTTCTTGTGGACTCTCTTGTAGGTTCTGGTACTTTTCTCTGGGTTTGTTCTTTTTCATCCAGAACAACTTCTTTCTGAGCAGTCTACCAGCTGGTGTCTCTGGTCAGCTGTCTTGTCCCTTCCTATCAATTTTGTTTTAACAGCTTTATTGAGGTGTAAGTACAAACAATAAATTGTGTATATTTCACAGGTGGGGTGGCTCACGCTTATAATCCCAGCACTCTGGGAGGCCGAGATGAGTGGATTGCCCGAGCTCCTGAGTTCCACACCAGCCTGAGCAAGAGCCAGACCAGTCTCTAAAAAATAGCCGGGCATTGTGGTGGGCGCCTGCAGTCCTAGCTACTTTGGAGGCTGAAGCGAGTTAATCACTTGAGTCCAGCAGTCTGTTAGCCATAATGCTGTGGCACTCTACCAAGGGTGACAAAGTGAGACTCTGTCTCAAAAAATAAATAAATAAAATAAAAAATAAATTATGTATATTTCAAGTGTACAATTTACTAAATTTTGACTATGTATGTATATACCTGTAAAATCGTCATTGCAACAAAGGTGCTAAACATATCCATCCCCTTGCAATTTTTCTGATGTGCTTCATTAACTTTCCTTTCTCTTCATCCCCTGACCTGTATTTTTAGGCAACTGCTCATCTGCATTCTCTCAGCATGGATCAGTTTGTATCTGTAAGAATTTTATGTGAATTGAATGACACAGTATGTATTCTTTTTTGGTCTGACTTCCTTCCCTCAGCCTAGTTATCTTGTGAATCACTCAGGTTGTTGCCCATATTAAATGTATTCATTCCTTTATGTTGTTGAGTGCTATTTCACTGCATGCATATACCACAATTTCTTTTCTTATCCCTCTGGGTGTTTTGTTTTGTTTTGTTTTGTTTTTCCCCCAAAACAAATAAAGCTGCTGTAAACATATATGTAGAAGTCTTTGTATGCATTTATTTGTTTATTTACTCATTAATTTTGGGTAGACACCTATAAGTGTCTTGATCAGCCTTTTAAAATTTTAGGCATGTTAATAGATGCATAGATATCATTGTTCTTTTAACTTGAATTTAGTAACAAACAATGTGGAACATCTATTTTGGTGCTTGTTTGCCATTCATTTATCTTTTTTGGTGAAGTGCCTGATTACATATTTCTAAAACCTTCAGTGCAATGGTAAATATAAATGGTAAGAGCATTCATCTTTGTCTTATTTCTTGATCTTAAGGGGGAAAGCATTCAATCTTCATCCCTAAAATATAATATTGACAGTGAGTTTTCCATAAATTTTTTTATAATGTTGAAGAAATTTTCTTCTACTGCAAGTTTAATGAGACTTATTATAAAAATCAAAGATAAAAGTTGGATTTTATCAAGTTCCATTTAAATGTCTATTGAGATAATCATATGTTTTTTCTTTTTTAGTTCATTATCATGTTGATTTACAATGATGATTTTCCAGTGCTAAATCAAGCTTGCATTCTGGAATAAGCTCCACTTTCTCATGCTGTATTTTAATATATTACTGGGTTAAATAGGCAAGCATTTCATTGAGGATCTTCATATCTATAGTTAGGAAAGGGCTGTTGATCTGTAATTTTCATCTTTTTTCCTTAACTGTTTGGTAGAAGTCACCAAAAGAAAAAGGCCCATTTGGGGTTGAGATTTTCTGTGTAGAGAGATTTTTAATTACAAATTCAGTTGCTTCTATAAGTATTGTGCTATTTAAGTACCTGTTTCTTTTGCATAAAATTTAGTAGTCAGTATCTTTCAAGGAATTTGTCCATTTTATCGAAGTTGTTGAATTTATAAATATTCAATATTAGATTCTTCGTAATATTTCCTTTATACATTTTAGTAACTGTAAATGTCAGTTTATACAGTTTATTATGTAAATACTTTCATTCCTGATATGCATAATTTGTTTCTTCTTTTTTCTGGATGCGGCTAGCTAGAGATTTACCAATAACATCTATCTTCTCAAAGAACTACTTTTTTGGTTTTATCGACTTTTTCTAATATTTTTCTGTTTTCTATTTAATTGATTAATGCTTTGATTTTTTTCTTTCTACTTACTTTGATTTTAATTTACTCTTCTTATCTTAGTTTATTGAAGGGAAAGTAAAAATCATGGAGAATTTTTATCAGTGTTCAGTGCTATAATTTCTCCTTAAGCATTACATAAGTGGCATTTCACACAATCTGGTACATTATATTTTCATTTTTATTTAATTCAAAATAATTTTTAATTAAAAGATCACTAAATCTGTTTCTCATGAGTTATTAGAAGGATATTATTTACTTTCCAAATATTTATAACATTTAACACCCTTCTGTTTTATTAATTTCTAATATTTCTATTATAAGAATCATATTGCATATGATTGAATCCTATTAAACTTATTGATATCTGTTTTATGGCTCAAAACATGGTTTATCTTTATAAGTGTTCTGTATATATATTTAAAAATGTGTCTTTTGCTCTTGCTAGGTGGATTATTCCATAAAATATTAATTAAGTCAATTTGGTTGGTAATATTATTTAAATATATTATGTAAGTATTGATTTCTGACTGCTTTTCCTGTCAATTATTGAAGAACAGATACTGAAATTTGACTATAATTGTAATTACATCTAATCTTCTTAGAGCTCTATTAGTGTTGTTTGATTCATTTTGAAGTCTGTTACAAAGGTATACATATTTAAGATTATTATATTTTATTTATGAATTAACTAATTCCTTTATAATTATGAAGGGCTGTTTATCCCCGGTAATATTCTTTGTTTTAAGATCTACTTTGTATGATGTATGTAGCCACTTCACTAACTTTTTTGGTTATTGTTAGCATGGCATATGTGTACTTTTTTTCGTATCCCTTTACTTGTATTAATAGCATATTTTTCTCTTTATAGTTTAAGTGTGTTTCTTTTAGGCATCTTATTATAATTGTTCTTTTTCAAAAAGAAATCCAATCTGCCAGTCTCTGCCTTTTAATATGGCTGGTTAGATTATCTAAATTCAAAGTGATTATTGTTATTGCTATGTTTAAGTCTGTTGTTTAGTTTTTAGTCTGCTATTTAGTTTTTATTTGCCTCATATTTTTCCTCTTTTGTTTTGCTAATAATGACATCTTATCACATTTGTTGCTTTTTAATTTTAGTCATTGCTTTATGAGCTAGAGTAAACATCTATCATAGCCTACCTTCAAGTGATATTATACCACTTAATGTATAAAATAAGAACTTTGTGATACTACTTCATTTTCTCCTTTCATGGGCTTTATGCTGCTGTTGTTATGTATTTTACTTTTATGGACATATGCTATAAATACAACAATTATTATTTTTTAGACAGCAAATTATATTTAAAGATATTTTATGAGTAGAAACAATTCTTATATATTTACCCATATAGTTTCCATTTCTTGTGCTCTCTATTCTTTTGTATAGATCCATGTTTTTGTCTGTTGTCATTATCCTTTGTCCTAATGTAATTTCTTAATTTTTTTTAGTGTACAGTAGTCAGCTCCTTACCCACAGAGGCTATTTTCCAAGACCTCCAGGGGAAACCTGAAACAAAAATTCAAGTCAATATAGATCAGAATTTTTTCTTTTCTAGTACCAAACCAAATATGTACACTGTGTTATTTTCCCAAGCATACATGCCTATAATAAAATTTAAATCATAAATCAGGCATAGTAAGATATTAACAAAATAACTAATGATAAAGTAGAACAGTTATAACAATGGTAACATATTAAGTGAATATAATCTCTCTCTTTTCCTCTTTTTCTCAAAATATCTTACTATGCTGTATTTACCCCCCCCCTTTTTTTTTATAACAAGAGATGAAAAATGCCTATGTAGTGCAGTGAAGTAAAATGAATGACATAGGCACTGTGGCATAGCATTAGGCTACTACAGACCTGATGATTGGTCAGAAGAAAGATCATCTTTGCATGATCCTAGAGCATCAAGCCACAATGATGGTTGGGGTTTAAGGAGCAGCCAATGTCAATGACCAAAGGGTAGGTAGTGTGCATGGTGTGACTACACTGGACAAAGAAATGATTCTCATCCAGAGTGGTCTGGGAGGGACAGGGAGAGAGTTTCATGCTATTCAGAATGATGTACAACTAAAAAGTTGTGAGTTATTGCTAAAATTTTCCATTTTTTGGTTTCAGACCATCTTTGACCACAGGTAACTAAAACTGTAGCTAACAAAATCACAGATCAAGGGGACTGTAATTCTGCTGGTGATGAATTATTTGAGCTCCTGAAAGTCTGAAAATGTCTATTTCACCTCCATTTTTGAAAGATATTAATAATATCACTGGTCATGTAATTCTAGGTTGACTTATTTTTTCTTTCACTACATCAAAGATAGTACTTTATTTTGTCTTTTATATGTCATATCCAACTCCCTACACTAGTAACTTCAAGGATTTTTCTCTTTATCAGGATCTTTTTAGTTTTCCACCTAAGATACAATTTTTTAAAAATTTCAGTTTCCTAACTACTGAAAGAAAAGACAAATGTACTCTAGCCAGGTCCATAGGACAGATGCTTAGACAAAAACAAGTGACCATTTTCTAGACCATTTTCAGGTCACATTTTTTTATGATCCCTACCCCCCACCCCCTCACACACACCCCTAAATGTGTGATGATGTCTTTTTAGGTCTCCATTCTCCTATCTCATTCTGGGCTGAAGGTGTGTGATAATAGAATAAGCAGTACATTGTTTACTATGTGTTTTGGGTTGCTTCAAGCTTTGTTTTATCTTTCAGCCCCTTGATTCTTATCTGTGGTCTTTATTCAAGGTACCTGGTAATTTTGATCAATAACAAAGCATTGCATAATTCTGAACACAGACACGGGTAAGAGAAGAATTGGCATTCTACTTTGTTAACAGAAGGTCTGGAATACACAGAGGAGCTGCAACTCAACAGCATGGAGTATTCTAGGGGCCCACAGGCTGAGATCTGCCTTTCGAAGACTGTACTTGCTATAATTAAGCTTTACAAAGGCTTATTAGAGAGGGGAAGGGGCAGATATTATCGAGAGTTTATTTTTTCTTTGTTTCCTCTCAAGGTATGGTGATGCTGCTCTCGTGCTGCTAGTCCATCAATTCTCTAACCATAAATGCTGTGAATATCAAGCTTCAGAACAGGGGAGCCATACAACTCATTGTGTTTATTGATTTGTTCAGGCAAAGTGGTACAAAAAAAATGCATGTACAGAGGGACCGTATTGAAAAAGAGAACACAAAATTCAAGCCAATGTGAGTCAGAATTTGTGATTTTTCTCTCAAAGGGGAGAAATGCAGATTCTGAATGAGTAAAGGAAGAAAATGTGGCCAGGAAAACTAACTGAGGTGACTGCTGACAAACTCAGAACACATTTCCAGCTTATAAATACCCAATCTTAATTTTTTTTTTTGTTGTCGTTTGAATTTTCTTCGTTTCCTGTTTTAAAAAAATGTTATTTGTTCTTTTCACTCTTTGCTTTTAAATACTATTAATTTTACTTATTTCACTTGATTTTTTTTTTCTTCTTTACTCAGGTTTCCTCCTTAAGCCACTTTCAGGGCATCTGTTTATGACATTTTTCTTTACCAACTGTCTGTATGTTTGAGCTTTGTTCAAACCTACTTAAAACTCTTACCCCATTTGTTTTAGATTGTTTCACACACCATTTAGCTTAAGGGTGTTGGCTGCTTACTGCTGTATCCTTGCGGGGTTATGATCGCTTTTTTAAAAAATATTGGATGTTCTTATTTTATATCTAGTCTTTTATCCTTTTGGGGCATGTCCAAAGTAGTACAAAACATCCTGCCATTTCCATCAGAAATTCGGTAAAATCCATCAAAAATTTAGTCAAGTCTCTGAATTATGGAGATATAGATAGTATATTTTATTGAAATGCTGGAATAGACCAGATGGCTTGGCATCTGAAGTCTTCACAAACCTACAATGAATCATGACTCTGTACTTGCTGTGACACCTTCTATTGTCCATATGCATAAGATTAAAAACTGGTTTCCTGTCTTAACTACATATTGTTTTGCTTATTTTCTTTCCCATATACTTGTACTTCTTGGTACTATCTGACTCTTTCCTACTGTCTAATATTTAGATTTTGAGAACTACCGTGAGTAACCTCAGAGCACCATCAGAAAGACTAAACAGTACCTGATTTTAGCATTATATCCAGACAGGAGGCACAGGAGAGTGCAGAAATATTGCAATGTCAATGGTATGCCTCCCCCTTCCACAGCAGTACCCCACCAGGACTCTGCTGGAGGTTCTGTGTGTGCAAGGGAGGGACAGTGAAGCAATTGTGGGACTGTGCATTGAAACTCCAGGCATTCCTAGCACAGGGAAGCACAGCAAAAAGCAGAATTCTGCTGATGTTGATGAAAGATTATTTAGACCAGCATTGCTAGAGGAGAATCCTCTTTCTCCAAACCCAAGTTCTGGCCTGGCCCACCACCCACTGACAAAAAGAAGCCTGCCTGGATCTTGGACTAAATTTATAAAGCTGCTGAATCTCAAAGGCTGCATTCCAGGGACAATACCTGTGACTGTGCTGGTTCAGAGCCACAATATCAGGTGCACATGCCTCAGTGAGATACCAGGGACAACAGCCATGCCAATGCCTGTGTCAACTCCCACCCCACAACTCCAAGCAGGGTAGTTATGGGAAAGCCTTGTTCCACTTGAGAAAATAAAAGAGAAGAAGTTAGAGAACTGTGTTTTGCAACACAGAAAGTCATTAGAGAGTTCTTTAAGAAGAAAGAAAATGATGATTGTTACTGTGATGAAAGAATAAAACTCACTGGGGGAGGTAATATAGAGTTGAATCCAGAATACTCTGATACTATAATGGAAGTGTGTGTATTATATATATCTCTGGAATGGAGATTGAAAAGCCAAAATAATCAAAAATAATGAAAACTACAATAAGTTGTTAAATAAAGAACACACAATATAAGAAGACTTAAATTGTAATCACAGAAACATAAATTGTGTGTATGAACAAGGTAAAAGTTTGGAGTTTTTGTATGTTTCAGAAGTTAAGTTGTCATCAGCTTAATAGTGTAGGTGATAACTATGTGTATAAGATGTTTTATGTAAGTCTCACAAAACAAAAAATACATATATAAAAATGATCAAGTGAAAAGGATCAAAGCCTATCACTTCAGAAAAGTATCAAATTACAAAGGTAGACAACAGTAGAGGAAGAAAGGAACAAAGGAACCACACAACAACCAGGAAACAAGTAATGAAATGGAAATAGTAAGTCCTTACCTATCAATATAACCTTGAATGTAAATGGATTAAATTCAAAGTAGATAACTGGGTTAAAACAATCTGGTAAAAAGTTAGACCCAACTGTATGCTGCATACAAGAGATCCACTTAAGCTTCAGGAGCACACAGAGGATGAAAGTAAAAATATAGTCCAGGAAAATGACAAACAGAAGATGGGTAAGTATACTTATATCTGATAAAATACACTTCAAATCAAAAACTGTCACGAGACAAAAAGTCACTATTTAATAATAATGGCATTAATGAATTAAGAGGACATAACCATTGTAAATAAATATACATCCAACATTTGGAGCACATAAATACGTAAAGTAAATACTAATGGACATAAAGGGAAAATAAGATAACAATATAATAATAGTAGGAAACTTCAGTATCCTACTTTTAACAATAGACAAATATACCAGATATATAAGTCAAAGTATACAAAATGGTAGATATGTAGGACAAACAAGTCTGGAGAGCCAATGTACCTTATGATGACTATAGTTTTAAAAAAATTTGCACAGTACATAAAATTTATGTTAAAGATATAGATTTTAGCTGCACTAAATGCTCCCCAAAAAGGTAACTATGAGAGATGATGGATATGTTAATTTACTTCATTACTTCTGTTTGTATTCTATGACATCATGTTGTATACCTTAAATATACAATACAATTTATTTTATAAAATGTCAATAGATTAATAAATAATGTTCTTATGATATAATTTAGAGAGGAATGATACTTGTTTATACATAAGCTATACTTTCATATTATTTATTTGTAGTTTATGGTTATTGGGACTATCTCTCTAAATATCTAAATTAGTTGTGACTATTATGTTCACTATTAAATTCCCAGTGGCTAGTGTAATATGTGGCATAGAATGGACACTAATACAAATTTATAATTGAGCAAATGAATACATAATTACATGTAAGAAAATTATTTAGGAAAGAAATTATAAGACTTAAATGTGAATGATAAAAATAAAATTTTTAAGCCTTTATTTTAAACCCTGTATGTAGTATACTAGTAACTTTGCCGTCTTGTTCCTAGAAAGTTACAGAAGATGATACTTCTCTAAATTGAGCATATTTCTCTAGTGAATATCTTATATTCTGAGCAACACAGAACTGCAAGCAGAAAGATAGGAAATGGAAATGGAAAATCAGCCTACCTCTTGAATAATAGGCTCAGGTTTTTTTTTTTTTTTTTTAGGAGCAACAAATCCAGTTGATTGATAGTCTGCATCTCATCTGTAATGATCTATCCAATGTTAGACAATCTTTCTGCAGATTGGTACAGGCTTTGGACATGTTTTTAAGCTTGTAGTTTGTCATTCAGTTCAAAGAGAGCTAGACTGTGAAGAACTGTCAGAAATTATTCTTAGTAACTTTTTTAAAATCCCATATTATTAGGTTTTGAATTAATACTTTTTTTGTATTTTATTCTTCAAATTTTTGCAGAAGCTGGTTTGTGTAGATACAAATCATCTTTTCCCCTAGAATTATGAATTCGTCATTGCCTTTCCACTAGCCTCCAAGGTCACCTATTTCCTTCCCATCACATCCACTAAATAGTTAGTTATACCTCAGACTACAGCAATGAAAAAGCACGAATTTTACTACAGAATTTTTTTAACCTCCTTTCTGCAGAAGTCTGCCATTTTCATAAAAAAGCAACCTTTTAGCTAACAACTCAGAATTCTCCTAGAAAATTCAACCACTGATCTTGTATTCTGCTGATATATTTAAATGTCATTGCAAACTCCTATGGGAACTGATGGGTTTAGAGATATAGATGCTACATTGTATTACATTTTAATATTTATACTCCTTGCATGGCTGTCCACCCAGCTGCTCTCTGCTAAATTGGAGGAGGTCATAGAGAATGCCATGTTCTTGGTAAGATGAATTTTGGTGACCACCATCCATACTAACTGACCTATGTTACAGTCTGGCTGAGAAGTGTCTCGGGAAGGAAACTAAAACAGGAATTTTGTAAGAAAGTCACTTAACTCAATCGTGTCATTCATTTCTATTTATTTCAGCATTTCTCACTCCCAGATTTTTCCACTTTTCTGCATACTTCTCATTTTGCTCTAAGTGAAAGCTAGCTTCCTCTATAGCTTTCTTTGGTAGTGGCATCCCACAGAGATGCTTACGAGAGCCAGGGTAAGTCACCTTTGCTCATTACTTTTCCCAGATTCTGTTCCTTCTGTTCCATAAAATGTCTAACTTTGATTCTCATGTTATCTCTCCTACTTGCTTCAGTCATCTTCACTCCTTCATTTATTGGTCTTGATAAATGATGGTCTCTTTGCTTCATTTATTGATAATGATTCTACCTGATTCAAGATATTTTCTTCCATTGTTGCTCCCATTCTCAACATTGTTAATTGAGTTCAATGGGTACCATGTACATTATAACTTTAATACTCTGACTAGTTAATTTACCTACTCACTCTGAGTGATTTATTACTCCTTCACTTACCTCAGTCATATATCCTAATGTTTTGCAGGTTTTGTTGCATATAATAACTAAAACTTATCCAGAATCTTAATTTCAAGTACCCTCTTCTTTGACAATCAACTCATCTCTTCATTGTACTTTTTCTAGCACCTTAATCCATTGCTCTTTAACCCAACTCAGAACTCCAACATATTGATCTTATTAGCTTATCACTGCACCTATGTTATATCCTCATTTCCTTTCTTACACAGAATCAGATTCCAAGAATAACTCATATAATCATTCTTTTGCATACACACATAAACGTTTTTCTTCTTTACCCCTTCCTCTTGGCAAAAATCCAAAGCTAGATAACTGGTTACTACAGCTGTGTATCAGAATAGCAAAATATAGCTGGAGAATATATAACTAGACTGACTGGTCTTGTTTCAGATTCTAACATACAAAATTCAAGTGAATCCCCAATTCTGCTCACGACTACTATGACATTCATGCAGCTACTTTACATCCCCATTTTGGGATACTAATTTATATCTTAACCACTTTGCTTAAATCTTTTATCTCTCTTGTATTCTTCCTATCAATTAATGACCTAACTTATGAATTCAGTGTTAACTGATCATAAAAGATAACCTTTATCTTACTGCAACTGATCTTATTTTTAACTGTACATCTTGCCCTTTATTATACTACAACAAATGTACTCTCCTTTTCTACTTCCTACCCAAAGTCAGAGGGTAGTAAAAAAAAAAAATTCAGAGAATTCAGAGAATTTTTGCTATGAATTCTATCCCTTATCATCTATATAAGACTTTTATTCTTCAATTACACCCACCTTCATTCTATCACCAGTATTTCTTACTCTACTGGATCATTTCAGTCACAATGCAAACATCCCCCATGCTCTGGTATGAATGATTGCATTCCCCCAAATTCATATATTAAAACCTACCCTGCAATGCAATGATATTAAGAGGTGGAGCCTTTGAGAGATGATTAGGTCAAAAGAGTGACTCCTCATGAATGGGATTAGTGCCCTTATAAAAAAAACTTGATGGAATTTGTCTCTTTCCACTCTGTAAGGATGCACAAGAGGGCAACATCTATTAACTAGGAAGCAGGCAACAGACACCCAGTCTTCTGGCAGCTTGATTTTGGACTTTCCTTTCTCCAGAACAATGAAAAATAAATTTACATTTTTTATAAGCCACCTACTTTTTGGAATTTTGTAATAGAAGCCTAACAAAATGTATCAAGGTACTATATATCTCCCATTCTAAAATAATCATAGCAAGTGCAACACATGAGCTCTTATCTTTTTCTTACAAGCGTCTCATTTATCTAACCGTCTTTGTAGCAATGTGTTCCAACAGAGTTGTGCATGTTCACTATTTCCAATTCCTTATCTTCTACTCTGTACAGAACCATTCCATTCAGGCTTTATTTTCCATTACTTCACTGAAACCATTCTTATCAAGGACACTGATGATCTGCTGACAAATTCAATGGGCAATTCTTAATTACTATATTACTTGATCTGTTTGCAGCATTTGAGATTCTTTATTCCAATTTTCATCTGTGAAGATTTCTTCACATCACATACCCAAGATTTGTTACTAACTCAATGGTCACCTCTTCCAAGTTTTTCTGGGACCTCCTTCACAATTCTTAAATTTTAGGGTAGTTCCTGTTTTGTGCCTGGAACCTGTTCTCTTCTGTTTGCTCACTTGCTCATTAGAGAATCCTTCTCACTGATTTGGCTTTAACTTGTATCTATATGCTGCTGACTTGCAGTGTGTGCTTCCAGTTCCAATACCTCTCTTAACTATTACAACAAATTGCATCTAAATTTGAAATAGCTAAACCTTATTTGTTTAGATAAAATTTCTTTCCTACTAAATCTTCCTTATAAGACACCCAGTTATCTCAAACCCAAAATACAAAATCATCCTGAATTCTACAATTTCCCATATACAGCCAATTAGGTAATTCCAAGAGCTCATTCTTCAAACTATCTACTACCTCCATTGCTTGCTAATTGCCAGGGTCTTGGGAAAGAATGAAACAAACAAAAAAAAATTGTCATAAAATTTAAACTTCAGAATATGACACTTGAAAATAGGATTTCCAAATATATGTTCTCTTCAGAGTAAAATTGAGCAAAATGAGACAAATATGTGTAATTGAAACTATAGTCTTAATGTTAAATGAAAACTACCTACCTACAGCCAACCGATCTTTAACAAAGCAGATGACAATATATACCAGGAAAGGAAGCCCTATTCAATGCAAGGTCCTGGGAAAATTGGACAGTGACATGCAGAAGAATGAAATAGGACCCCTATCTCTCATCACTCCCCAAAATTAATTCAAAATGAATAAAGGATTTACATGTAAGGCATGAAAGCAGAAGAATTCTAGCAGAGAATGTATGAAAAACTCTTCTACATTTCCACTGAGGCAAAGAATTTATAATTAAGACCTCAAAGGCAATTACTAAAATAACAAAAATAAATAAATTGAATTTTGATAAATTAAAAAGCTGCTACACACCTAAAGAAATAATCAACAGAGCAAATAGACAACTTACAGAATGGCAGAAAATACTGGCAATCTATAAATCCAATAAGGGGCTAATATCCCGAATCGGGTGATGGGTTGGGCCACATCTATGGTGCATATTTTTATCTATAATAATAAAAAAAAAAAACTCAAGCAAATTAGCAAGGAAAAAAAACACATCAAAAATGGTTGAGACGTGAACAGAGCTTTTCTAAAGAAGATAGACAAATGCCTAACAAACACATGAAAAAAGACTCAACATCACTAATCATCAGGCAAATGCAAATTAAAACTACAATGAGATATCACCTGAGCCATGTTAAAATGTCTTTTTATTAAAAATTCCAAAAGCAATAGATGTTGGCATGAATGCAGAGAGAAAGGAACTCTTGTACACTATTGGTGGAAATAAGGAGAATTCAAGCAGAGGGGGTAGAGGAGGAAGGTGGGGTGAAAACCTATCTAATGGGTGCATTGAACACTATCTGGGTTATGGACACACTTGTAAGCCATGACTCAAGCATTACAAAATGATCTATGCAAATAAAAACATTATTATTATTAAAATAATTATTTTTTATTATTTTTAAAATAAGAAAAGCCTATTAATTAAATGCAAGAAATAGGAAAATAAAACTCTTTATCATTGTGAATGCTTTTCACTAATAGTCCATTTGCTATTTCTAGTCAGAGGTTAAAACAGAAACCAAGTTCAGAACTAAACATTTTATTATAAATTTCATTTATTTGCTTTAATACCTAATGACTTTTTGAAACTTCTTAGTAACCTGGCTGTTGTCATCACAGTTTTCTTCAAATGTATAGCTGAGGTCTCACCTACTAAGGAAAGTTATGGAAAAGCAATATTATAGGCAATGGTAGAGAATATAATTCTGAGTTCATATAAGCAGTTCTGTCAGAAAAACTGCATGATTGAAGTATTCTATTGGGATGAATCTTAATGCCTCAGGATCATCTTTCTGTTTATTTATGGCAAAGTCTGTTGTCAAGGTAACAGCTCTACAGAGCCGTCATGTCCATATGGTGTGACCAAATCTTCCACTTTTAGTGGATTCTTTTCTGTCCTGCACGATAGTAAATAATCAGTGGTCTCTAACACGGTTTCTGTTTCATTTGATTGTTCAATAATTGAGCTTTACTAAGTATATTTTTGTTTCCTAGATTTGGTTCACTTTCAAGACTCAGATTGAACAAATAATTTTTGCTGGAAAAATTCTGGATATTATTATCATGAGGAGACCTTGGAAATGAATCCCTGAATAATAGCACTACTAAATGTGTATTAAATAAAAAGATTATAAAAGCCCTATCTACACCTCAAAATTGATTTCAGTAGTTGCAGTCCTTTGAGAAAATGTTTCTTTTGTGTATACGCCAAGTATTTGATCAAACTGTACTTATCTATTTTTGCCAATTTCTGCTCTGTCTACCTTTTGAAAGGTTAATAACTGAAAAGGGCAATTCTCCCTTCACAACACTGAAAGTCTTTATAGGAAGCCATACAACACAGTCTTTGTGGACTTTCTGTCACCATACTAACACATGTTTACAAAATTTTTCTCCATTGTGTGAAAAACTAATTGATTAGGAGAAGATAAAAAAAGAACTCAAAGGGTAATCACTGACACGAGAGAGCTGGACTTGCTTTGACAGTCGTCATTTCCTACTCCCTGGGCCAAATATTTATTGAAAGTTTTGTGTCAAACCAAAAAATGTAACAAAATGTTCAAAAATGTTTATGATGTAATAAAAGATATATTGCTTTATAATGCATTAGCTAATAAAACAAGTTAAAAGTTAAATTTAATTTTTAAAAGATATGATAGTATATGGACTGCTATTGCTTAGATCTGGTAAGAACATTAAATTGTGGGGTGAGATTATTGACTAACCTTATTCCCCATATTAACTAATAAATACTGTAGACCAGGAATAATACAAAGTAATGAAGATAGATGAATTCCTGATGTAAAAACATGCAGCTTCACTGTTAGATGCCTAAAGGGATCACCAGGCACAGAGCTACCATAGTGGGCAGTTAGATGACACTGGTATCTGTACACAGACAACTATAATCTTGTGTGATGTGGTGCCCAGTGCAATCACTCGGGCCTTTTCACAGAGTTATAAATAAAAGGGATAAAGACCAGAAGCAGTCACAATACTGCGTAAAATCATCTCTGCTTTCTATTGGTTACAAAGTCGCAGATACCATTAATGTGTCTCGCGCTGTTGTCTACCTTCATAATCGAAGGAAATGATAAATATTGGTAGAGGTTTACAAAAACAAAAATGTCAGTCTTTCCCCATGCTAGACCACAGATTACCCTGAATTCCATTTTTGAATCCTAGGTTAAGAACCCCTGCAATATTGGGTTTGACAAATAAATAGAAAGATATCTAAGTTGGGGAAATATTATATTTCAGGAGGAGTACAGTCAATAATGTTTATTTGGAAGTTTATGAATGAATATTATACGTGACACAGCAAATAAGGCAGAAGGGTAAGAGCCAATGCCTTTGGCCTTGAGTAAGTTGTAATTAAATATAGATATTTAATACCACACATGACATTGAATAATATTTGTAAGTGCTTAAGGTCCATTCTAAGCCGGGGGAGGAAATTTCCCAAAGGGTGTATAGTATTTATGCCTAAATAGTAAAATTTGTTAATACCGTGGCATGAATGTAGATATTTTTCCAGATCTTAAGTGATATAGATACTCTCACAGCTATATTGATGTTTACTTACTTCTATAACTGATGTTTAAAATATAAGTGCTTTTGAAAAGTAAATTTTGATAATTGATTAAGATAACTGATAATCCTAAGAAGGAGTACACAGAAATGTTATCCATATTTGAAGATACAGAACAGGCTTACTTCCTATGCATTTGATTGTGGCCAGAACATATTTAATTCACATTTGTACATTTCCTCCAAGTACATTGCTTTTTTGTACTTAGCTAGTTCCGGAAAGGATTTAGCAATATACAGTGCTGGCTCAGACTTTCCAACCCACTGAATGTAACATTTTGAGCTACCTAACTTGGATTTATATTGATAAAGCTATACTTATTGTCACCCAACACCAGTGACATAACTTTCCTCCTGTTCACCACACTCCACCCAAAATTATCATAAAAAAGTTTAACACATTTTCAAAGTTGAATTGTAGCTAAGCCACAGACTGGAGGAATCTGACTCAATGGTGTAAAGTATCAGAAATGGATGAGAAACACCTGCAGAACAATGTGTTTATATTAAAATAAAGTAACTCACTATTTGTACTGAATTCAGAATCATCAGCAGATATTCATCAGGACCTCCTACGTGACTGCCATTGGGTCTGCCGTTTCCAGGTGTGGCCACCAAACCTCTAAGGCCAGATAAGCTCAGCAATGGTCTTGAACACAATGAAAAGAGTTAGTCTGCAAGGTCTGAGATATGTTAAGCCAGAAAGGAGAAATTAAAAGAGTTGGTTCCACAAAAAAGCACTGGGCTACAATAAATGGGATGTCAGAAATACAAACTCAGCTGATAGAAAGAGAAGCTGAGAAAGCAGAGCTACAGACACTGGATTCTGATGTCTTTATTCATCATTTGTACAACTTGTGTTCCTGCCAGGTATGAAACTTCTAACTGAGTCAAAATGAGTTGCTGTCTCTGGAACTCATGGGCCTGTGATCTTGCCAGCATTGATTTGCATGTGATATTCTGCTTGGGTGCTTTTGTTTTTGTGGTTTAGGAAGAGATTTAGTTTTCATGTTAGAACACCAGCCCATGAAGTCAACATAGGAAATGAAAAGGCTGTTGCAGACACTGTCACACCTACCTTGCCTTGGTTTTTGGGATTTGGGGGGAGATGTGCTAGTCCCCCCAAATTAAATGTGTTCATGAATGACTTCCTTCAACTATGGGAACAAGTACTGCTTCTTCCAGGTTTCAAAGCATGTCAAGTATTTATGGAGAGAGGCATTCACCTCTTCCCATCTCTGCACTGCACATCACCCTGTAGGACAGTTTTCAGCCATGAGTGTGTTATCCAGAAGAAGCAAAAATAGTATTTCCTTTGGGCCTATAGGAAAGTGCTGCGGAGGCCAGACCCGATCCTGAAAGAGGGTAGCCAACACTGAGCCATGGTCAAGGTGGCTGAAAGAAAAAGCCTTAGTAATCATATTCCTACTTACATCAGCATGTGTTATGATTGAATATGATTGAATATAAGATTTCATAAATAAGACTGAAATAGCTTTTTGTATAATCTATTGTGGTACAACAGCAGTTTGAAATTCCTCACATATAATGTAAAAAGGCTCATTTCCTTGGGCCCAGAGGACCCATATGTGGAGCAGGTGCAGGGGTAAGATAAAGGACCTGATGGCATGGGCCACAAGCAAAATAATACTGTTCTTGATGGGGCAAACAAAGAGACTAGGGAGTCTTGAAGGTCTGGTAAGTGATAGCTCCTGGGGCAGCAGCATAGGCACCGTTGAATTAAAACACAGATAAACCCCTCTCAGTACTTTGAGACCTACCTGCCAATAAGGGGAAGGGGAGAAATGTGATACTTACAGAGACTAGAGAGCCTTTTGCTGTGCTGGTCAGGGCTACCAAGCCAGCTGGCAAAATCTGAAATTTATGTCAACTTATGACATCCCTTGTAATCATAGTCCAGTATGTAACCATGATATACCTCAATGGAAGTTAAAATAACATCAAATCAGAATTGGATTTAAAAAATCCATAAACTGTCTAATTTGTGTAGGTCAGGATTGTAGCTTGTTGATGGCATAATTTGATTCATGACAAAATGCTAAGTGTCTAAAATAATGCTTCTTTTTTAAGCAGTTTTTAATAAAACTTAATTGTGGATCATCTAATTTAACAATTCAGCTCACATGCATAACCTAACAATTCAGTACACATGCATTTTCTTTGGCAAACAATTGATTTGAAGTTTGGATTGAAATCTTACAAAAGGGCTGTCCCACATATGACTCCAGATAAGACAAGTCTGTGTTTAAGGGTAGGGACAATATTTCCTCCAACTGTAACTCTGAAGGAGGTCAAATACTGGACTAAATGGTGATCAAAATCTCAAAGTTTGGGATTATCCCATATTACATGGAAATTTTAGTCTTGAAATGTCAAAAACATTTTAAATATCAATTACAATTACAATCTTGCTATAATAACTGTGTGTTGCAAGCAAAATAATACTGCAATATTTCAAGTAATGAAATAGTTCAAAAAGGAGAGTTTTCAAAATATGTCTCTAAGTAGATGCTAAATGATTTTACCTAATTTCTAGGATACATAAATATATACCAATGAAACGCTGGATAATACCTGCCAAAAGTGATCACTTGGAGTTTAAAGTTAATAATTAGCTATCCCAGAGTAGTTTTATTGAAAGAACTTCTATGTTAGAAGTTCATGTCAACATGATTTTTTTCTATTCTGTAGAAAGACATGACAGAAAATGATAATTTTTTGCCCACTCAATCCAATCCAATCCAATCCAATCCAAGCATGACAGGTACAAAGCATGTTAAGATGCAATAGTATGATTCTGTAAAATCTCATCTTGGGATTTCCCATGAATTTACATTGGCAATAGATTGAATAGAACTTGTTCAATTAAATTGGCATATCTGTGGGGAGATAAATGGTCCAAAAGACCATGAGAAAATTTTTGGTTATCCTCAACAGGACTTCAGCAAATTCACCAAAAAATAACTTTCTTTGCATAATTGAGAAAAGTACAAACTTAAAAAAAAAAAATCAAGTCATTTATATCATATCAACACAGAGTTCAAACACTTCCAGAGTAGTGATGAAAATATAGAGGCAGAGCTTTGTCAGTTTAGCAGACAACCAAACAAGACCTTGAGGGACATATTCCTATTTAGGTGACAAATAGCTATTTGGGTGAGTTTGATTGAATTCAGGAGTGGCCATCTTCCTTTATCTATTTTGAGCTTTCCTTTTAACTTTTAGCTGGAGAAATAAATAGGTTTAAAACTCAAATATGATTTTAAAAAATGCCTGAGGAATGAGTGGACATTTAATATTAAAACTTAATAGAAAAGATATATTTTCTCTTTCGGACACTATTCAGACACGTTCCAGAGAGGAATCATAGTAATTTGGACAGAACGTCTGGTGAATTTGCAGGATCTGAAAGAATCCAAACATTGGCATTTTCGTATGGTTTGGCATCCACTAAGATGCACCAGCTGTTGGAGAAGTTTAAACTGAAATTATCACGCTGGCATCATCTCATTTCTGCATTGACACATTCAAGCCAGTTCCTGAAGCACAGTAGCTTGAACAGTTTCTAGGCCAAGTCACCTTATTTGCACTAGAAACAGTAACTGTCTACTCCATCCACTTTCCCCCTCTTTTCAGAGTGTGTGAAGAATCTTAATACTTGGTGTAATACTTGGTCTAGACTGCTAGGTGTGGGGGGGGGGTTATCACTGGACAGATATTTCTGCTCATATTGTCTTTCTTAATTGTAGCACAATATAAAATTGGTCCAAGATTAGAATAGTATGCACATAACAGTTTGTTGGTTTGGGAACCTTTAACTGCCCATATGCATATTATGAGAAATGTTAAGATTTAACATTATTTCAGTAGATTAAGCATGCTGTCTACTAGGAGAGAAAACAATTGCCTGGTAACGATTAAACATCGAATTTCTGAACTAATGTGCTGTTTTTGGTTTTAAATTAACTAACCTTGGAAATTAAATAAATGAAATTAAGGTGTTTGTAGGTCAACATAGTAAAATTAAATATTGAATATTTTATATAGCTTAATCTAGCATATCCTTTTCTTAAATGGGAATATTCAACATTTTAAAGAAGATATTTTCCACAAAATATTTTGAAATGTAATGTTAATCCAGACAAGTTTTTTGACCAACTTGGTGGTGAGTCCCTAGGTTTTTCTATTTGTCTCATATGGCCCATGTACTCCACTCAGGACAGAAAGGGCTATGGCCCTTCTTCACCCATGCTACTAAGGACAGTGGGTACCCAACCTCCTTTACTACCACTGAATGGTGGTGAAGTCAGCACGGGACCCAGAATTCCACCCCAGGATCAGTGGAGACCATGTTAAGAGTCTGAACTTTTACCTCTCCCCAGGAGTGAGAAGGTGTCTCTTCCTTTCCTCACTGAGTGGTGTCAGAAGTGGCTTAGTGGAGAGTCAGGACATTTATCACCACCCAGAAGTAAAGGGAACATCCTTCACCTGAGTGGTTTAGTAGAAGCCATGTGAGGAGTAGAAACTATTACTCATAGTCAAGGAGATACCAGTGGAGGCCTAGGAGGAAACTTGGCCTTCTCTCTCCCACCTCCACTTCGCAGGAGCAGCACAGGGTAACAGCTTCCCCCATATCCATCAATAAAAATATATTTGTTATCAAAAAACAATTACATTTGTTATCTCTTCAAAACACCCCCCAGACCTAGGAAGTCTTATTTGTTTTGTCTCAACTACTTAAAAAAAATAAATTCAGTAGTCTTGTCTGTGGATTCGCTTTTCATGACTTTAGTTACATGCAATCACTGAAAATATTAAATGGACAACTCCAGAAATAAACGGCTCACAAGTTTTAGATGGTGTACCATGAAATCTCTCTCCTTTATGTTCCATTCCCCACCCCTAGGATGTTAAAGATTCCTTTGCCCAGCATACACATGGTATATACTCCCTGCCCATTAGTCACTCAGTAGCCCTTTTGACCATCAGATCAGCTGTCAAATTATTGTGGTGCTTACATTCAAGCCACCCTTATTTTACTCAATAATGGCTCTGAAGTGCAATAGTAATGATTCTGGGAACTTGAATATGGCAAAGAGAAGTCATAAAGGGCTCCTTTTGAGGGAAAAGATGGAAGTTCTTGATATAATATGCAAATAAATTTGCATTAATATGCAAATTTTATGGTGAGATTACTAACATCTAGGTAAGAATAAATCCCCTGCCTATGAAATTGTGAAGAAAGAAAAAGAAATTTGTGCCAGTTTTGCTGTTGCACCTCAAACTACAAATTTTATGACCACAGTGCATGGTAAGTGCTTAGTTAAGATGGAAAAGGCATTATATTTGTAGAAATGGCAGTTAAATTCAGTCTTGGCACATATCCCTCATAGATAAGGGGGAGTTACTGGAATGCTAATTTTAAAGAAACACTTTCAGAAACTAGAATAAAAAAAATTATTCACATTCATCTCATGAGTGTAGTATAACCCCAACAAGAAAGCTAACAAAGATATTGCAGGAAGAGACAATTATGTACCTATTAATAAATCTCTCCTTGCCATATAAAGAAAAATCTAACAAAATATTATCAAACCAAAAAAATACAGTATTGGCCAGGTGTGGTGGCTCCCACCTATAATCCTAGTAATCTGGGAGACTGAGGCAGGAGGATTACTTGAGGTCAAGAGTTTGAGACCAGCCTGAAGAAAAGTGAGGCCCCATTTACACTAAAAATAGAAAAAAATTAGCAGGGCATTGTGGTGGGTGTCTGTAGTCCCAGCCACTCAGGAGGCTGAGACAGGAGGATCACGGGAGCCTAAGAATTTGGTAGGTTGCTATGAGCCATGCTATAGCCTCTGAACTGTCACCTGGGGCAACAGAGTAAGACTCTGTCTCAAAAAAAAAAAAAAATACAATATACATATACATACACATTCACATTCAGCATATAGAGGGTACAAAAATGTGTACACACGTTTTAAGAAAGGAAAAACTTATCAAAATTGTAATAACATACACAGATAACATTTGTTATTTTGTATATTGTATTTTGTATCTCTTATAATTGCAGAAGTTAAATGTGACTTGAATATTACAATTTTAACATAATGATTTGCTTACTTTTTTTTATAATTTTTTTGGCACCCTCTGTGTGTATGTGTTTGTGTGTATGAAATGATGCCTTATAATGACCAAGTTTAGAGGAGAATCCTATGTGATTATCTCAAGAAAGACAGAAAAGCATTTTTCAAAATTCAACACATATTAATAATAACTGACAAATAATAAAAATAATTTGTTATCTCTTCAAAACACCCCCCAGATAACAAATAATAAAAACTGACAAAACACCCCCCAGATAACAAATAATAAAAACTGACAAATCTGACACAAATCTGATACATTTACACAAGTATTATACTGCATGATACAGGTACTGTCAGACCTTGCTACTAAGTGAATTTAGCAAGGTCTGAGTACAAATTACAAAGATAACATAAATCAATTGTATTTTTCTAAACTACAAGCTAACAATTAGGAAATTAAATTAAAAAATTTCATTTGTAATACAAACAATGCATATAAAATAGATGGTAAAAAACATTACATAGGTAAAAATAAAGTTCAAATGTGCAAAACTGCTACACAGAAAACTAAGAAAATGCTAAGGAAAGGGATTTTAAAAAACAAATGGAGATAGGTACAAAGTACAGATTGAAAGACCCAACACTGTTAAGCTATCAATTTTTTCAAAATAAATCTACAGTTTGAACACATCCCCAGTCATAATATTTATAGGCTACTTTTCTGGGAAATGACAAGCTGAATCAAACATTTTGTGAAAATGTGCATTATCTAATATGGCCGAAACATCTTGAAAAGAAGATTAATTCTAAAGGTGTTATGCTAACTGACATGAAAGATTGATTACCATATTGTGATATAGGTTTAAAGATAGTAATGGATGAATTTAATATATTAGTAATAGATAATTCAGACAAAGACTCATACTTAAAAGGTCAATTGATTTTTAATAAAAATATGAAAGCATCAAATGTTGAAAGGAGAATCTTTTCCATACAGGTGATGGAAAATTGGGTATCGGTGTGGGGAAAAATAATCTTGACCTTATCTTACATTCTACATAAAAATTAAGTTTAGATTTATTGTAGACCTCATCATAAAACTTCAAAAATAAAGCAAAGGAGAATATTTTTATGGCCTTCCTGTACATAATTATTCCTTATAAATGCAAAAGTATTAAGCACAACATTTAAAAAATGCTAAAGTAGACTTCATGAAAATTTAAACTTCTGCATATTAAAAGTACCATTGACAAATTGAGTATTAAAGCCACATGCAAGGGGAAAATATTCTCAAAACATACATCTGGCAATGGAGTTACATTCAAAATACATAAAGTAGAAAAGATAACCCAAGGAAATAATTTGACAAAAGACTTGAACAAGCACTTTTAAAAAGAAAGATATGAATGATCAATAAGCACAAGAGAAATGTTAAACATTAGCCTCTAGGAAAATGCAAATCAAACTCACAATGAGATATCATTACATACCAATCAGAATGACTAAAATTAAAAGATTGGCAATACTAGGACTCTCTTGCATTGCTGGTGGTGGTGGAAAGATGTTACAACAAATTTAATTTTCTAACATATGTCTTGATGGGAGGGGGTGGGGGGGTGGAACAAGATGGTAAATTAGGTACAGCTGCTTGGGCCAGAGAGGGGAACAAGAACTCCAGCCACCAGTGGCTAGAGGAACGTATCCAGGGACACCACTAGGAGGGCAGAGTGCAGCAGTGGTGGACCCAGACAAGGAGGTCTGGAGCTGAGGAGGACTGACACAGAAGACAAGTGGTTGTGCACAAGCAGAGACCGGCCAACAGCCCTCATGCAGTCTGGGGACAGGAAAGGGCTATCCTGCTACTTATTGGTTTTGGATTAAACCACACCAGTGAGCAGTTTAAACTGCTATAAAGTGTGAGGGAATTGGAATAGCATCCAGTGGCTGAGACTGAATATCTGGCAGGGTGGATCTCCCATCGGTTTGGCTGCTAACTGGCAGCACTACTGTGGCAAAGTTGCTGGAGGAACAGTTCCCAGGGTCCTAGTGCATGGCCATCTTTGGCATGCTTGCTGAGCTTGGGCGACCATCCTTGGGATGAGTTGAGTTAACCCTGCATCCCCGGGAAGGCCATGTTGTTTTTTAGGAAGACACTGTTTGATGTGGCTCCTAAGGAAGCTGGTGAGAGCTTTAGGTTGCCAATCACACAGGGACTGAACATTGACCTGAGACCAGGCCCTGACTGAGGGTAAATAAGTCAGGAAGTAACATCCAAATCTCCTCTACATCTAGAGACTGGCTTCCAGCTTCCATTATATATATAGTAAAAACAGCATGTCTGCTCTCCATCTCCTAACCCCAAGCACCACTTGGTGTCCAGGATATATATATATAATTTATGTGTATATATGTATACAATATATACTATACACACACACACACACACGCACACACACACACATTTCCTTCCATTTTTTTGCTCCTTTTTACAAGTTTTTTCTTAGCTTTTTCCCCTCTTTTTTGTTGTTGCTGTTGTGGTTGTTGTTTTGGGGTTTTTGGGGGGGTTTTTTTGTTCTGGTTGTATTTTTATTTTTTCATTTTTACTCTCTTTAATAACCAGGGCTCCTCCATTTTGTTATGGTCGTTCAGCCTCTTTTATTCTTTCCTCCTTTTTTACTTCTCTCCTTTTTTCTCTCTTTTGGTAGAAATGTTTATACTTTTCTAGTATTTCCCACATAAATTTCTCATACAACAGCTAAGACATCCCCCCTTTTTCTTTATCTTTTATAATTATAGCTTTAATTTTCTTTATTTTTGATTATTTTTCTTCCTTTTCTCTGAGTGCTGCAGGGACACAGCATTGGTCTTGCTGGGGGGTCATGGCATTGGTCTGGCTCAAGGAGGTCTCAAGGTCATGGTCTAGAGTGTTCTTCTAGATTTGGCCTTTGGAAAGATGATACTGGTAGGTCACTACCATGACATACTGCTGATTTTTTTTTCTTTTCTTTTTTTTCTATATTTGGTAGAGATGGATCTTGGTTTTACCCAGGCTGGTAAAGAGGTCCTGACTTTGAGGAAGCTGTGTAAACTGGCTCCCCCCAAAATCTAGATTTATGGGTGCAGATCACCACTGCTTCTCCTGTCATTCTCTTTCCCTTTTGCTGACCTTTTCTCCTTCTCTTCAATTCATTTCTTTCACCCTATTTTAATTTTTTTCTTCTCTTATCTTTTTCTTTTCTTTCTCCCTTCTTTCTCTTTACCCTCCAGTTTTCCCAGGACCATTATTGAATGGGGCTTCTTTTTCCCAGAACATTTTATTATCTGCTGTGTCAAAACCAGTTGGTTGTAGCTCTATGGTTTTGTTTCTGGGTTCTTTATTCTGTTCCATTGGTCTATCTCTCCATTTTTATTATAGGACTGTGCTGTTTGGCTTATGATAACCATATAGTATAATTTGAAACCAAGTAGTGTGATGCCTCTAGATTTGTTTTTTTCACTTAAGACTACTTTGGTTATTCAGGCTCTTTTTTGGTTCCATATGAAGTTTAGTATTATTTTACTAGATCTGTTAAAAATGATACTGGCATTTTGACAGGAATTGCATTGAATTTGTAGATTTCTTTTGGCGGTATGGATATTTTAACAATGTTGATTTTTCCAACCCATGAGCATAGGATATTTTGTCACCTATGATTTCTTTCACAAGAGTTTTATAGTTCTCTTTATAGAGATTTTTCATCTCTTTGGTCAAGTTTATTTCTAGGTATTCTATTTTTATTGCAGCTATTGTAAATTGTATGTAATTCTTGATTTAATTCTCAGAAGCCCCAAAGGTAAACTTCCAGTTGTAAAAGAATCTCTGACCCGGGGGCTGTGCAATATCCCCTCACATTGTGTCTGTTGGGTTAGATCCCCAATGCCAAATGCCCTCCCTGCTTCTGCCAATCATTCTCCCTCCTCCCCCTTTATCGCCTTCCCCCGCCCCTGTACTAGACTATTTTTCTTTGTTTGTTTGTTGGTTTGTATATTTTGTGAAATCATAGCTGTGTACATTAATGCAATCATGGGGTACAATGTGCTGGTATTGTATACAATTTGAAATATTTTCCTCAAACTGGTTAACATAGCCTTCATGGCATTTTCTTAGTTAATTGTGCTAAGACATTTATATTCTATACCTAGTAAATTTCACATGTAGCCTTGTGAGATGCACTATAGGTGTGGTCCCACCAATTACCCTCCCTCCATCCCCCTTCCCCCTCCCCTCCCCTCCCTTTTTCAAAGGGAGGAACACATATGCCCTTTGATTTTAGAGGCTTATCTACAAGTTTAACATTTAGACATCTATAATTTTCTTTTATGCATCCACCCAATATCAATCATAGAATTAGAGAATATAATCATTTTGCTTTTAGCACTGAGCTAGTCTTTTTCTGAGTTCTTTGAAATATATTAGACAAAAGAGAAATCAATATTTAAAGGAGGTAATATGAAAATATCTGCCAAATGCAGAACTTTTAAGCAAGTGCTATTTTAACAAAATGTTAATAAATGGAACTAAATGACCTCACTAATGGTATTTGCAGTTTTTTAATATGGCTACTATCCCATTTAACTTTGTGTTTTGGTTGACATTTTTAGGGAATTAAGAATTTTTAGAATGGAACCAAAAAATTGTACTGGATGCTTAATACTTGATTTTAAGAAAAAAATCTGTCTTCCAACTACCTAATTGATTATTAGAAGAAAATTTAAATATTATAACAATAATTCAATTCCCATTTCATCTACTCTATTTGAACTGTCTGCTTTTAAATATGATGTGATTAAGTTCCATTTGAAATAAATTTCTAAAACTATGGTTCTGAGAAATATAAATTAACCAAAGTAAATTTAATTTACTCCTTACAATTAAATATTGCCTAATTCTTTGCTAAGAAGTGGAATCTTCTATCAGGAAAAATATATATGAGAAATTGTAAATGAGGAATTGTCGAAGCCAGGAGGCTAGGTCGCCAGTCCCAGGCCTAAGAAATTGCCAGGACATTGACTGCTATACAAGCTGGCTTGTGGTATGGCTCCCCAAAAGTGCTGGTGAGCCCATTGCCTCAGTTAGGTAAGGTTCCCCATTAGAAGAAGCCAGTTGTCTCTGTCAGGTCAGAGGTGCTAGAGCGCCTCAAAGGTGCAGCAGTCGGTCTTAATAGGATCTAGTAGGAGCTTCCACCGAATGAATAATAAGAAAGTCAGTCAATTCAAAATAAAAATATGGCTGACAGATCAGACAATTGACTTTACTGACTAGATATTCTGATGTTACAGTAAATTACGTTTTTTAGAAAAAAATACTTAAACTTAACTTTTAGAACTGAGAGACAGATCTGAAGCAAATATCTGAATTAAGCCAACAAATGCTTTTTCCAAAAGAAAACAAAAAAGAATAAGAAAACGTCACAAAATTTTTATTGGTTATTTAATGCAATTTATTTCAGTCTATCAAAAGATAGCGAACTGTATTAAAACTTCCCTTTAGTGTGTACAATAATGTCAGCGTTGCTGTAAAGTATGTCGTTATGTCTTATAAAACATTAAAACTTCTTGTGATTTTCCCTTATGTCATACTCATTCTTTTTAATGTTCTGTGAAGTCCAGAAAAATTTTCAAAGTCACAAAGCACTGGAGAATATGAAGCAGATATAAATACTTCAAATACTGCTTTTGTACTGTGTATAGAATCTCTTTTCAAATATTAAATATTCCCTTATTAGTTTCAATTGAATCATTCGCTGAGTTACCCACCATGATCAGTGAAATATATTGTTTATACTATGCATGAGTAATATTGAGATTGAAAAGAATTAATTAGTTGGATGGCTGTGGATAGGCACAGTACGGTCTATAGAGTTTTAATATATGTTATAATCTGTACAACAATAATGAAAATAATGAGCAGAAGGAGGAAAGAAAACTGTTACCAACACTGTCATCAGATGATCAGCTGTTTAGAATAAAAATTTAATAACTAAGGAGAGGGAGTATAAACCATGGAGGCTACTTCTATTATCAGTTTTATCCCTGCACAAGGGAGGAAAACATTAACAAGGGGTCCTCAAACTACAGCCCATGAGCCACATGCAGCCCACTGAGGACATTTATCTGGCCCACGGGTGTTTTTGCCACAGGTGCCTGTCCTGCTCAGCAACCGACACATCCCGAGACGCAGTGTGCATGTGTGGAATGTGTGCAGCACTCTCCAACTCCCTCCTTTTCTCTGTCTCCTCTTAGTCTCAGATGTGATTAAATGAACTAGTCACCAGTTTGCCTGTGCAGGGCCTGCTGCTGCTTGAGGACCATGGTAAGAACAAGTAAGGATTTATTTATTTATTTTTTTAAGTTAGGAGGTGTATTATTATTATTATTTTTTTGTAGTTAGTAGGGCCTTTTTTTTGTGGTTAAGGGGGGCCTTTTTTCCTGAAGTTAGGAGGGGTTTTTTTTTTTGTTTGTTTGTTTTTCAGATAGGGCATGCCTCTTTTTTTTGAAGTTAGGAGAGCCTTTTTTTTTTTAGAGACAGAGTCTCACTTCATTGCCCTCAGTAGAGTGCCATGGGGTCAACTCACAGCAATCTCCAACTCCTGGGCTTAGGCGATTCTCTTGCCTCAGCCTCCCAAACAGCTGGGACTACAGGTGCCCACCACAATGGCACAGCTATTTTTTTGTTGCAGTTTGGCTGGGGCTGGGTTCAAACCCGCCACCCTCGGTATATGGGGCTGGCGCCCTATTAACTGAGACACAGGTGCCACCCAGAGAGCCTTTTTTAAAAAAAGTTGCTTAGTTGCTTTGGGGTGGTTTTTAGGGGGGTTGCATCACAGTGATAATGCAAATAGTCAGCACTCAGTGCTAATGCAAATTGTCAGTGCTCAGCGGTAATGCAAATGGTCAGTGCTCAGAGGTGACGTGAATAGTCAGTGATGGGTGGTAATGATAATTGTAAGTGCTCAGTGTTAATGCAAATGGTCAGGACTCAGCATTAATGCAAAATTGTCAGTGGTCACTGTTATCACAGATGGTCAGCAGTCAATGTTAATGCAAATGGTTAGTGCTCAGTGTTATTGCCTGGGGCCCCCAAACTGGTAATCTACCTAGGGCCCCATGGGAACTTAATCTGGCTCAGCAGACACAAAAATTTAATTGACAGTAAGTGCATTTATATTCTGATTGCTATTCAGTTGTGTATCATGTTGTATGTTGTGTGCTGTGTAAGCCCCGGTTCACACTGTTGTGATCTCTGAGCAGTGCAAGTTCAGCCATAAGCTTGTATGGCTGAACTCACATTAGATTAGAAAGAAAAAAGGCATACATGCCTTCTTTTTCCTTGCAGTGGAATCTGATCGCATGGGTCTTCTCACCCATGCGATCACATTCCTGTGCAAGTTCACAGATTGCAGTGTGGTTTGCACAGGGTAGTGTGAACTGGAAAGGTGGTGGAGGAACTGGTTCTGTAATCGTGCCTATTCCAGTGTGAACCTGAGGTAAAAGTGAAGTTCCACCATATGGGCACTGGAAAGGCTGAAATGATGTGGATTGGCAAGGCTACATTGATGGACACTGATCAGACTGCATTGATGGACACTGATCAGACTGCATTGATGGGCACTGATCAGACTGCATTGATGGGCAGTGCAGTCTATATGTCTGTATGTCTCTGTGTGGGCAAAGTTATTGCTGGTATATTGTTTTTGGAGCGCTGTATATATTGCTATTTTACTCATAGCAATTTGGAATCCCTAGGAAACAATGATATCAAGAAAGAGAAAAACTGACTTGAAGTATAGGATATTCAAAGAACGGTGGACTTATGATTACTTTTTCATGCAGTACAAGGAAAGAGTTGTGTGTTTGATATGCCAGAATATAGTGTCTGTGTTCAAAGAAGACAATTTGTGTCAACACTATCAAACTCAACATAAAGATAAATCTGATTGGTTGGTTGGAGAAGTGAGAAAAGATAAAATATTAAAGACTGAAAAATACATTGACAACTCAGCAAAATACTTTCGTGAAGCAGAAACAGCTAAATATTTCATCACTGCAAGCAAGTTTTCAAGTTGCCAAGCTAATAGCATGAACTGGCAGACCATTCATGGAGGGAGAATTTGTTAAAGAATGCCTTCTTTCTGTTGCCAAAGAGATGTGTCCAGAGAAGGCCAATTTATTTAGTACAGTGAGTTTCAGGACCTACAATTACCTGGAGGATTGAAGAAATGGGAGACAATTTGCAACAGCATTTGCAAAACTCTGCAACGAAAAACTTTCCTATTTTTCCTTGGCGCTCATCATTATGAAAGTAATGATGTTTGTGGTTCTGCACAACTTCTAATTTTTATCTGTGGTACGAATGACTATTTTGAAGTCACAGAAGAGCTTGCTGCACTGCAAAGCATCAAAGGAACAACTACAGGACAGGATATCTATGAAAAGATTTGCCAAACTGTGAATGGTTTGGAGCTGGGCTGGGCTAAACTAGCCAGTATGACAACTGATGATGCTCCTAGCATGGTGGCATCTAAGAAAGGAGTAATTTCTGGGGTGGCACCTGTGGCTCAAAGGAGTAGGGCACCAGCCCCATATGTTGGAGGTGGAGGGTTCAAACCCAGCCCTGGCCTAAAAACAGAAAAAAAAAAAAAAGAAAAAAGAAAGGAGTAACTACTCTCATTAACCAAGAGATGGACAAATATAATCATTCTCATCCAATAGCCATACACCGCCTCATCCACCAACAAGCACTGTGTAGTAAATCACTGAAGTGGGACTCTATTATGAAAATTGTGGTATCTTGTGTTAACTTCATTAGAGCTAATGCACTAAACCACAGACAATTTTGGGAATTTCTGTCTGAGCTAAATGTTGCCTATAAAGATGTTCTGTATCACACAGAAGTCCATTGGCTGAGTCGAGGGAGAGTTTTAAAACATTTTTATAACTTACTTACACAGATTACAGCTTTTATGCTTTCACAAAACAAAGAAGTTCCAGAGCTCAATGATGCAGAATGGAAATGGCACCTTGCCTTTCTGACAGATATAACAGAGCTACTCAACAGTTTCAATGTGCAACTTCAAGGAAAGAGGAAGCTCATCTGTGATATGCAATCACATGTGAAAGCATTTGTAGTAAAATCAGGCCTCCTCATCAAAGAAGTAAAGGAGGAAAATTTCTGCCATCTTTCCACAATTCAAAATCTATTAGCAGAAAAATCATTGGTTGCATTCCCAAACAAAACATGTGTGGATTCACTGGAAAAGTTGCAAAAGGATTTCCAATGTAGATTTAAAGAGCTTCATCTCCATGAACAGGACATACAACTTTTCTGTAACCCATTTTCTATTGACATTGAAAATGTGGATACAATTTACCAAATGGAACTGGCTGAAATGTAGAATTGTGACTCTCTGAAAGACGCATTCAAGTCAAGCAGCCTTCCTAAATTCTATGCATCTCTCCCCTCTGAGACATATCCTAACCTCAGGAATCATGCACTCAAAATGGCAACCATCTTTGGCAGCACTATGTCTGTGAACAGACTTTTTCCAGAATGAAACATTTGAAATCTCCAACCAGATCTAGACTAACTGATGCACACTTGCATCACTTGTTATGACTAGCAATGACAAATATGGAACGGAACATTGACCATCTCATTAGCCAAAAGCAGGCCCATAGTTCCCACTGAAATACTAGATAAGTTTGTTGATTTAACTTTACTTGTTCTTCATTTTAAATATTGTATTTTTTCATGTTTTGTTTTTTTATTTCAAAATAAGATATGTGCAGTGTGCATAGGAATTTGTTCATAGTTTTTTTTTTAAACTATAGTCCAGCCCTCCAATGGTCTGAGGGACAGTGAACTGACTCCCTGTTAAAAAAGTTTGAGGACCCCCGCATTAACACATACAAGCATGTGCATGGTGTTTGCTTTTCCAGATACAAGAAAATGAATCATACAGAATAATGCAATGAGAAATAATTTCACACTTTTCACATCCTTTGTGAATTTTTCTATTTATTTAAATACACATGGAAATCATATTTAATGGTGAATAATAATAAACCCACATACTATAAGCATAAATACAAATTAAAAAGAAGAGTCTTAATTCTTCTCATTGAAAATAAAGTAGGAGACTTCTTCCCCTTCCTCACTCATCTTTTTTCTGATAGCATTTATTTAGTAAACATACCATTGTAAGTATTTTCTCCTCTCTATGAAAGGCATATATGTCCTTTTTAAAGATAAGATAGGTCTTTTTGACAGCTTTAGAACTCAAGAATGTCTTTCTAAAGATCCAAGAGCCATATTTTTGAAATATAAACATTAAGGAAAATAGTACCCCACTCTCACAATTTCTGCGGCAGGTGAGAGCCTAACTTTGATGGGCACTTTGTTCCACTTTGCAAAACTACCCTGTCATAAATATATGAGATGCTTGTTTTTCCTTTAGATGAAGCCAATTACCTTAAACAGATAGTCACCCCAATTACTACATAAAGTTAGGGTGAAGTATGTGAGACAAATGATGCTGTCAGGTAATCTTATTTGAGGCCTATTCATTGCATATCTTGAAAACATGTATGTAATGGGCTGTATCTGGTTGGCTCTATACAGGGTGCACCTTTGAAATCTCCTCGTAGATGGGCTAGGCTGCACATCACATTCTAGGTTAATGCTTACTCAATAATAAAAGGGGCTTTATTTTTCTATTTCCCTAACAAAAGGATTTGGTGTTTGGAAGAATATTTTGTTTTTAATTATATTTTCTCAATGGCAACATTCGCATTTTTGATCAGATATTCCTTTTTAATTGGATATGGAATCAATTCATTAATAACCATAATATGCAACGTTTGCCTTGAAAATTCACACTTGATTTCTTTTCTTTTTATGTTTCTTGCAACCAGATGTTTTTTTGATTAAATCCTCAAACCTAAGCAAAGGGAAACAAGGTAATTACTTGTTTTCTGAGCAATAATCTTAGTCTATACTAAGTGATAGTTGATAGTTGAAAGTATATAACTTAATAACTTTTGATATTATGTTTTAAAAATATTCAGAGGTCCTCTGTACCTTCTTAAGAAAAAAATCTACTTATTTTCTCCTCACTTTGTATTAAGATAAATTATATTAGATAAAAGTATAGAAGCTAGTTTGAGAATATGGGGAATGACCCACTGGCAGGTCAATCATCATCCAGGTCACAGGTGGTAGAGTCAGATTATCACAGAGTGTGAACTGTTGGCTCTGTTGGGTCCCTAGGGATTTCTAGGGGCCTTTGTAGGCACTACAGCTCTGGGGAGGGATTGAATGGCTTGTTCAGGAGCAATTTCCACTCTCTTTTTCCCACATCAAATAGTAGGGGATTCTGACTAAATTCATTTGCACAAAGGACTAATTAAAAGGCTGATTTAGGAACAAAAATTCAGGAATCACTTTATATTATTAAGGCTTCTAGAACTCTTGTCAGCACTGGAATTCACTGATGCTGCTACTAAAAGCACAGGCTTTGCAATCAGAGCACCTATCAATGCTCAGTGTGGATCTGCCACATACTAGCTAGGCTTTTTACCCACTCACAGGTTCACTACTGGAAATATCAGAACAGTGTTTTTCAGTCTTTTCTGATCTCATGGCACACTTGAACCTATAGTTAAACTTTAGTGGTATACTTAAAAACTGTTCATCCAAAAAGAAGGTTAAAAAAGAATATATTTATCACCCTTTGAACTTCATTTAAAAATAATTTAATTAATAATCTTTATGCAATTTGGCAGCACACCTAAGACCTCTCACAGCATATCAGGGTGCCACAACATACTTGTTGAAAATCACTGTTTTGGAGTGTTTCAATTTGCTTATGTTTCTTATAAAAATTTGATTGATTGAAAAATCTTATTTTATTTTATTTTATTTATTTATTTTTTTTACACATGGAGAGTCAACTTTATTGGTGGAAAGACTGTTTATGGAACATTTCAAATTATTTCATTATGTTCATATACTTCAGTGGTTCTCAACCAGCAACTGACTGTTCTGTCCCAGGAGACATTTGGCTATGTCTGGAG
>CAUYPK010060275.1:0-14019 GCA_963574355.1 Loris lydekkerianus | reverse complement strand
CACTTAGAGATCTAAAAATAGATCTGCCATTCAATCCTGTAATTCCTCTGCTGGGCATCTACCCAGAAGACCAAAAATCACATCATAACAAAGATATTTGTACCAGAATGTTTATTGCAGCCCTATTCATAGTTGCTAAGTCATGGAAAAAGCCCAAGTGCCCATCGATCAACAGATTTTTTTTTATGACTCTGCTCTTAACCTTTTAGACTTTTTGTTCCAATGCTGTTAGACCAAAAAGTTAATATGTCTCTAGGTTACACAAGAGCGAAATGATACCCAGAGGAAACTTTCTCAAGAGAAGAAAGAAAAAATTTTGCAAGTTGAGATTCTCAACAATCACCGTGATGAACAGAAGACGCTAGAAATGGCTCTGATGGAAATGAATTCTGAGGTATTTTCTTTAGTAATTTTCAAATATCTGTGTTTATGTATTTGTATGTGCATACATTTTAAAAAACAACTATAGGCATCTTGGGAGAGTATAGAGTTTTTGAACTATATCTGTATACATATATACATTTGAAGGATGGGTGTGGTGGTGTTGTTTTGGGGCCAGGGCACCAAGTAATATTCTTAATTCAGATCCGTTTGTATCAGTCAAACAGTGACATTCATAATGGCTTCGTCCAAAGGGGAGGCTTTCAGTATTTTCCAAAGGAAATGATGATCTTTCTGTTATCTTGAAACTCTTGCTACTAACAATAGATCTTCTAGTTTTTGGAAGTGATTTTGTTCCCTTGATATGTTAATGCACAGGTTAGTTCATTACTTCCACTGACAGGTAAGGAGGAAACGTGTAGTCAATATTTCCAGAGACCATATTTCCATGTCATTCTCCTCACTTTTGGAAGAAAAAACATGCTAAGTGAACATCTTCCTAGTGGCATCTTATTTTAGAACAAAGAGCTTTTGAAAATAATAATATGCTATTAATATATACTTAGTAACAATTTATTGATAAGCATTTTGTTTTTAGTAGTTAGCTGTATTTCCCCATGTTTTATTAATATATTTATTACTGTTTCAAACATTACTAAGAGAAACAAAAGGCATTGCAATCGACAGTAATCTCATAACTTTCTAAGAAGAGCTCTATACATTTTGTTATTTATTATTAGTGTTTTGAAATAAAAGAAGTCTTTATTATTTATGTATTTACCCCACAGAAGTAACTGTGATTTGGCAGAGGATCACAGAAGCACCCTCAGAAGATCTGGGGCAAATGCTACAGCTTGCTTATTATATTTTTAACCTTTCCTTTTCAGAATTGTGATAACCAAATGAGTTCACTGATGAACAGAGGGTGCCAAAATAATGTATACAAAGTTTAAGAAAGGAAAAACTGGTATTAAAATTGTAATTCTCAAGTCATGTCTGACTTCTGCAATTACAGTAGATACAAGATAACAAACATCATTGGTATGTATTGAGTATTATAATTTTAATACCTTTTTTTCCTTTCTTAAAATATGTTTACTTTTTTTGGCATCCTCCGTATATAGAAGTGCTTAGTACAATGTCCAGATTTTTATCAATAAATGTAATTCTTATAACTAACTATAACAATGTCAAAAAACTAGAATATCTATAGAATATTCTCAGGAAAATAGGTGCTTAAAGACATATGGGAAATTTCATTTGTCCAAACACTATATATGCAGAGTCAAGACTCTTACTATAGGGTAGTATATAGGTCAGATATCACAGTGTAAACTCAATTGTTAAATGTAGTCAAATTTATTAATGTTTTATGTCTTTGAGTTTCTTTGTAATTCAGAGAAAGATGTTTCCATGTCTGAGAGTCTTAAAAAATCTCTACTGATTTCTTTTTTACTTTCATTTTTACTTTAAATAAAGTTTTGGGAGAATTTTTGCTCTATAAAGTTTAAGATTTTGATCCAATGTTTTGTCCACTTAGTTATCCACTTACTACAAATGTTTCATTGTATAATCGGACAGGTTATTCTTTAATTTCAGAGGAAATCATTGTATGTCATATTTTATTGATTGCTAGCGAAAAGGCTTTTTAAAATTTTGTTTTACTTAGATTTCTCATAGATGTGAAAAAGAAAAAGACTTGTTGTGTAAAAATCACATGTTGGAGAATGAAATTGCAAGTCTAAAACTGGAAATAGACACAATACAAACACATAACCAGGAAATGGAAAAGAAATATTTCAAGGACATTACAATTGCAAAAGAAAAGAATGAAAATCTTCAAAAGACTATGAAACTGAATAAAGAAGCATTAACACAAACAGTATCCCAGTATAGTGAGCAGCTGAATGTTCTGAAAGCTGAGAATAAAATGCTGGATTCTAAACTGGAGATTGAAAACCAAGACAAGGAAAAACTGGAAGAGGAAGTTAAATCATACCGTTCTAAACTGGCTGCTGCACTACATGATTGTGATCAAAGTCAGACATTAAAAAGAGATTTAGAACTGGCTTTCCAGAATGCAAGAGATGAGTGGTTTAATGTGCAGGACAAAATTAATCGTAACATGTCTAACCTAAAAGATAAAAATGAGATTCTTTCTCAGCAACTTTCTAAAGCCAAACAGAAATGCAACAGCCTAGAAAGTGAACTCAATCACACAAGAGATGCTCTCAAAGAAAAGACTTCATTTTTAGAACTTGTACAAAGAGACCTTAGCCAAACACAGTGTCAAATGAAGGAGATTGAACAAATGTATCAAAAGGAACAAGGTAAAGTTAATAAATGCATAGGAGAGCAAGAATCTGTAGAGGAGAGATTATCTCAACTGCAAAGAGAAAACATGTTGCTTCAGCAGCAACTGGAGGAGGCTCACAACCAAGCTGTTGATAACAAAAAGGAAGTAATTAATATTGAAGATGAATTTCATGCTATTTTAAACAAATTTCATGTTGAATGTGAAAAGGAAAGGCTTGTGCGACAAGAGAGAAATGTGTTAATCAATGAATGTAATTATTTGAAAGAAAGGCTGTGCCAATATGAAAAAGAGAGAGCAGAAAGAGAAGTAAGTATGAAGAAAGATAAATATTTTTTCAACCTTCCTGAAAGAAAATTTAGAATAATGTTTAGTTATAGCTAACTGTTGAATCTAGTTGCATATAAAAAAATATAGATTATAAATGTATTTGCTGTATCAGCATAGAAACATAACCTTCTTTCCAGCAAATAAGAGCTGAGAGGTGCTTTATTTGGAGTGAAGACATTGTGTCACCTATGGAACTTTAAGAGGTTAAGGCATAAATTATTAATAGATATAGGCTAATATTAATGTATTCTTATACTGCTGAAATAATAGTTATAATGTTTTTATGTTGCCACATTTTAAGATCATAATGAATCAGGTAAGCAGAAATGCTTGTACCTGTAATGAGAATTTTGAAATTAAGATAGAATTAAATGGATTCCTTTGACAGTTAATTCCAGATTTTTTCCGATGGACCAAAGCATAGTGCTTATCTCATAATGATTTTCTATCAGTAGCTTTATATATATTAGAGTTGCCATAATTTTATTTTTAATTATGTCAATATGACTGAAGTCTAGATATATTTCAGTCTCAAATTATGTATTGTTAGGAACTCTCAATTCTTTAAAGGGAACTACCTTTTATTAAATCATAATTTGGGAAAAATGTGAATTTTAGCAAAATCAAATTTGATTTAATCTTCTCACTGGTATTTATAATTTACTTTGAATGTTTTTATAAAAAATTGCTCATTATTTTTATTTCAAGGCTGAATGACTGTCATTTGGATGTACTGGATATAACTTTGTCCAGTGTAAGTGCAGCTACCTGTGATTTTTATTGGTTTGAGATTGGGTCCCTATTTCCAAAATGATGAGGAGGTGGCAGGATTCATGTCTAGCAGGAATGCAGTGAATAGGGGAGAGAGTTGTAGATTGAGGTCTGGGAGGGAGGCAGGGTCCAGGTTACCTAGAGCTATTGGAAGGATTTGAGCAAACAATTGAATGTGAGAGGGACTCTAAAGTTGATTTGAGCTTTTAATAAAGAAGAGGGAAAATATTTTACAGTGTAGAATTTGCTACCACCAGTCCCACCTAGGTATGTATTTCTTTTGAGATTTCAGTTAGTTGTTAAGCTTTTCACATTCATCAGGGGACAAAGGAATAATGAGCTGAATCTGTTGTTTGAGTAACAGATTGTCACCTTAACAGAAAGATAATACCTTCTGTGACCTTAACTGAACTCTCTCATAAACAGGAATGTGTACAAATGAGGAGAAGAAGGTGAATCCATGTATGTGGTAATATTTTCCAAACATATATGTTAGAGTTAAATATTATTGACATAATTAAGTGATAAGGTGGCTTGTTACATCAGTTACAAAAATATTTTACCAGGTATTTGTGAGACAACTTCAAGAACTGGATGATACCCTAAAAAATCTATTTAGGTCCAAGGCTTCATTAGAAGTTATATCACCTTGTCACAGTCATTTGGAAGATGAGACAAAGGATTCCAAAAAGAAATTAGATCAAAGTAGAGCTCAAGTATGTATGAAATTCAACATGTCAACAGTTAATAGCTCAATTAGATTGAGCTAATTGGATGAATAATATAAAGTGTTTTGGCACACTGATTTTTTTTAAATGATGTACTTATTTCTTAAAGTCTGACTTTCATTCTGCCATTTTAAAAATAATTACATACACTTTTTCTCATAATATTTACCCTTAGGAAAGCTGAGGTTCATACATCTTTCCTCACATAAGGTGAGAGACTTTTTTTCTGTTGAGCGGTATTTTTTACTGGTTTCTCTTTTGCCATGGTGAGGCAAGCCAAGGTAAATCAGAAGATAACAGACATAGAATCAAATATATTTGTTTTATGGATTTTTGGGATAACTAGTATAAAAAGGTCAATATACTGTTCTCCAAAACCGCATACATTTAGCTTAATTTATAGACTATTTGAAAAGATAAGCATTTTAATTTTTCTTTCATTTAAAATATATTATAAAACCACAGAAATATTCAGATTCTATACAGCATGTATATCTAATTTACAAAAGAATCTCTGTAAGTTGACCAACCAAGAAACTGTAACAAACTGGTCAACATACATGGAAAGTGAACATAAGGAAGTAGGTCTCCTATATGGACACATACATGTGGTGCATTAAGGAGGTGGTCAATGTAGGAAGGTCATCAATTATGGAGGTTCTAACTGAGAAAATTACATCGATCCTACCATTGAGTTTTTAAAAACTTTATTGAGATATAATTTGCATACCACATGGTTAACCCATTTAAAATGTACAACACACTGCCTCTTAATATTAATTTCCATGAGTCATGTAACCATTACCACAGTCAATTCATCACTGTGACTTTCCTTCCCCGGTCCTCCATAGATTTTGTCTCCATAGATTTGCCTGTTCTGGACATTTCATATAAATAGAGTCATACAGTACCTAGTCTTTTATGACTGGTTTCTTTCACTTAGCATGTTATTTAGCTCAGGAGATCCTCCCACCTCAGCCTCGCAAGTAGCTGGAACTAGAGGTACATGATACTGCACCTGGCTTCCTTTTTTTTTTTTTTTTTTCAGTTGACAAGTATGAGATACAGAATGATATTTCAATATGTGCATGCAGTGTTTAATGATCAAATAGGGCTAATTAGCATATCCCTTAGCTCAAACATTGATCATTTCTTTGTGGTGTGAACACTCAAAATTCTGTCTTCCAACTTTTCAAAAACACACAATCAACCATAATTAACCATATTCACCCCAAAAGACCAGAGAATACCATAACTCTTTCCCTCTGTCTAGCAGTAATTTTATCTCTATTAAAAAAAAAGAAAGCCTCTCCATTTCCCACTTTCTCTTAACCTTTCCTAGCCTATAATACCTATAATTTTTTCTACTTCCATTGGCTTTGTTTGGTTTTTAGTTCCCACATGAGTGACATGTGGTACTTCTCTTCTGGTGTTTATTTTGCTTAATGTAATGGAGGTAAGCTCATTCATGTTGCTGTGAATGACACAATGACATTATTTTCTAAAATTATATATACCTATATTTTTCTTTCAGATTAATATGAGGGTACAATTGATTAGGCTACATTGTTTGCATTTCTAAGGTAAAGTTTAAGTTGTAGTTGAACTCAGGGAAGTGTGAAGTCACCCAGGGAGCGTGCTGTATACCTTTACATTGCGCCCGTTAGGTGAGAGCACACCAATCTCCCCCCCTCCTTCACTTTCCCCTTTCCCTCCTTTCCACTAGACCCCACTTGCATATACTTGTGTTTTTCTCTTGTGTGGGCTTGTAATTATTTTTCTATTGGTTTCATGTTAGTGTTGAGTTACACTGGATACTTTATGTCCGTTCTTGTGACACTTTACTGAGAAGAATGTGTTTCAATTCCATCCAGGCAAATACAAATGATGTTAAGTCTCCTTTTTTTTTTTATGGCTGACTAGTACTCTATGACATAGTTACGCCACAGTTTGTTAATCCATTTATGGGTTGATGGACACTTGGGTTGCTTCCATGTGAATTGAAGCAATTGTGAATTGAGCTGCAATAAACATTCTGGTGTAAATGTGCTTGTGATAAAGTGATTTTTTTTCCCTTCTGGGTAGATACTTAGTAAAAGGATTGTGGGATCAAATGGAATGGCCAAAAAACACATGAAAAACTGCTCATCATCCCTAGTCATCAGAAAAAGGCAAATCAAGACTACCTTGATATGTCATCTGATCCTAGTGATAACAGCCCCACATCACAAAGTCCCAAGGCTGCCAATACTGGCATGGATGTGGAGAGAAAGGAACACTTTCACACTGTTTTTGGGACTGCAAACTAATACAGACCCTATGGAAAGGAGTATGGAGAATCCTCAAAGAGCTAAATGTAGACTTTCCATCTGACCCAAATTTGATTTTTTTTAATGATTGTTTATATATATCGCATTTTCTTTGGCTGTTATCTGTTATCTGTTCATCTGTTAGTGATCGTTTAGGTTGGTCCCATTATCTTAGTTATTGTGAATACTAGTGAACATTTAGGTAGATTCCACATCTTAATTATTGTGAATACTGCTGCAATATGCACGAGGGGCAAGTATCCCTCTAATACATTGATTTCCTTTAATTTGGACAGATGTCCAGTAGTGGGGCTGCTGGCTCATATGGCCATTCTATTCTTAGTTTTTTGAGAAAATTCCACACTGTTTTTCATAGAGATTGTACTAACTTAACACTTTTACCTCCAGGGAACTGAGAATTCCTTTTTCCCTGCAACCTTGCCAATGTTTGTTACTTTTTATCTTTTTGATGGTAGCCATTCTAAATGTGGTGAGATGATACCTCATTGTGGTTTTGATTTGCATTTCCCTAATGATTAGTGATATTGAATATTTTTTCCTATACTATTTGTTGGCTACTTGTATTTCTACTTTTGAGAATATCTATTCATATCCTTTGCCTACCTTTTAAATGGATTATTTATTTCTATTGTTGTTGAGGTGTTTCAGTACCCCGTGTATTTTGGATATTAGACCCTTGTCAGATGGAGAGACTTCTGCACCCATGTTACAGGTTATCTCTTCACTCTGCTGATTGTTTTCTTTGCCAGACAGAAACTTTTTAGTTTAATGTAGGTGCACTTGTCAATTTTTGCTTCTTGTCATTTGCATTGGAAGTGTGAGTCGTAAAATCTTTCCCTACATCAATGCCCTGAAACATTTCCTCTATGTTTTCTTCTAGCAATTTTATTATTTTGGGTTCTTACTTTGAAGTCTAATCAATTTTGAGTTGATTTTTCTCCATGGTGATAGATAGGAGTCTAGTTTCATTATTTTGCATATGGATATCCAGTTTTCCAAGCACTGTTTATTGAAGAAGATGTCATTTCACTAGTGTATGGTACCATTTCTTGGCAACTTTGTGGAAAAATCCATCTTTAAATATGTGAATTTATTAATATTTTAGATTTTTCTATTCTGTTTCCTTAGTATATGTATCTGTTTTGATCATTTTTTTGGGTTGCTATACTCTTGTAATATATTTTCAAATCTGATAGTGTGATGCCTTCAGCTTTTTTCCTTTTGCTAGATTCCGCTAAAGGCTTGTCGACTCACATCTGTCAGTTGAAGCTGGCTCTTGGTTGGGACACTGGCCGGGGCAGTGAGCTGGAACACCTATGCAGGGATTTACTGTGTGGCTTGGGCTTCCTCACAATATGGTGGCTGGATTCTAACAACAAGCTTCTCTAGAGAAAGAAAGTCTGGTGGAAGCTGTATTACATTTTCTAACCTAACTTAAGAAGTCACACAGAAATTCCACAGTATTATATTCACTAGAAGCCACTTATTAAGGCTAGCTCATGTTCAGGAGAGGAAATTTTATGGGATAAATGTTAAACAATTTGTAGATGTCTTAAAACCACCATTACACTCACCTTTTTTAAAAATCAAATAATCATTATATCTAAAGGACAGTAGTTCCCTCCAACTCAGTACCACAGCAACTCCAATGAGTTTTTTGTTGTTGCTCTTATTTAATATGCTTATCTATTTTGTATAAAGAAACAAAATATTAGTGAATTAAAGCATCCCCCCCAAAATGTATGGATCATATCACCAAACATTTATACTGGAAGATAATTACCTCTTAACCCCAATCATTACTTCTTATAGTGTTTCTTGGAGTACAATTCAAATTTGCATAAAACATTTGCTCTCACACAAAAGGCTTATACTATTACAATCTATATTTATATTTATTAGAGTTCTTTTTTTTTTCTTCTTTTTAAAAATTTTTTGGTAGAGATGAAGTCTGGCTATGTTGCTTAGGCTAGTCTTGAACTCCTGGGCTCAAGCCATCCTCCTGCTTCAGCCTTCCAAAGTGCTGGGATTAAGGTATGAGCCACCACGCCCAGCACTGTTTTCAAAGTCATAGTCAAAGCCATTTCTTGACTCAGACCTAAGTAACTTAATATAATATTTCTAAACTTTCTTTAGAAATTGTGAGGAGTGTTGATTGCAGGTAATAGGTAAGAGATTTTCTCCTAATAGGTAACTTAGAATCATTTTAAGTGGGAAAGACATGAAAGAGTCATAGAAAAATAAAAGTCTAAGATAAAATGAAAATGTTGGATGGCAAAGAGGAGAAGAGTAAAGAATGTGTATTTATAACTCCTGGTGATTTTAACTTTGTTCCTGATTTTCTAAATAATTCAAGGGTCTATATTTTAAGAATCTACTGTCATATAGATAGCATTTTATTGGAATTGAATTTATTTCAAAACTTGTTGGTATTGTGTTAGTTAGATCATTCTCAACCTAATTCCTTTATTATCAAACTATACAATTTTCTTCATGCAGCTTGATAATCTTAAAGCAGAACTGGAAACTGTATCTTTAAAATGTCAAAATCTGGATGCAAAGAATCAAAGTCTTCAACAAGAGCTGTGGTCTATGAAAGCAATACAAAAGAAATGCGAAAAGCTGAAGAAGAAGAACAGTAAGTTGGAAGAAGAAGTAGTAAATCTCAGAAGTCATGTGGGGATGGATATGGTAGAAAGTAAACAAGTAGACTGGTATAAACAGGAAATTGAAGAAAGAGCAAGACAGGATATTGTCGAAAAGTTACAAGAGGTCAATGTATTTTTACAGGTTAGTTTATTTATCTGTAAGTGCTTTCATTTATTTCACTGCATATTATATTTTGGATATGCATGTTGTATATATTTCCTCTACTTTCCTTACAACAATTTGTTATGTAGATTTCTCCCTTGACATGTTTTAGTTTCCAATGATCCTCTAACAAGGTTGTCAAGAGCAGTTAGTGTAAAATAACATTATCAGGAAAGAAAAAAAAAATTGTGATTTAGAAATTAAGCCATTAGTTCATACACTAGAATTTTTCTTAGTTATATCATTCAGGCCCAGCCTGAGATGGGCAGATTGCTGGAGCTCATGAGTTTGAGATCAGACTGAGCATGAGCGAGACACCATCTTTACAAAAAAAATAAAATAAAATAGAAAAATTAGCTGGGCAGTCAGCTGCTTGGGAAGCTGAGGCATGAGGATCGCTTGAGCCCAAGAGTTTGAGGTTCCTATGAGCTATGATGACACCATGGCATTCTACCCAGGGAGCCAGAGTAAGACTCTTGTCTCAAAAACAAACAAACAAAAAATGTTGTTCACACTAAAATTTTTTAATTGCTTCTGTTATTCTTTGGATTATTAGATTACAGAAATACTAACATAAGAATTATTCTGTTTTTTATAATTGCAATTAAATTATCAATTTAGTTGATATTGATAAATACTTTAAACTTCAGATTCTTTTTTTCCCCACACATTTAAAATTGCTCTCTGAATCGTTGTTTCAAAACTAAATGCAACAATATTAATTATCATTGTTTTTCAAATATATCTTTTTAATTTGTTTTAGGTTCAAGCAGCATCTCAAGAGAACTTAGAGCAGTTAAGAGAGAATCATATTGCTTCAATGAGAAGTCAGATGGAACTCAGAATTAGGGATCTAGAATCTGAAATCTACAAAATGAGAACTTCTCAAGAAGACTTTAATAAAACTGAATTGGAAAAATATAAGTACCTCTATCTAGAAGAATTGAAAGTTAGACAATCCTTGTCAAATGAACTGAACAAGTAAGTCATAACATAGTCATAGAAAATAAATTAAGCTCATTACACCTCACAAGCATAATTTTTAGTGATAGTGACACATGAGATTAGTGGGAAGTGAAAATGAACTAGATAAAATAATTTCAGAAAATTATGTTAATGAATGAATTTACCTTTAAAATATTGGTTCAGGACAGTTTATTTCCCCTCCCTCCCTTCCTTCCTTCCTTCCATTTTTCACTCTTAATAGTCTTACAGTTACCTTGATTTATTATCTTTCAGCAAATTATTTTTGAAACTTTATAATTCAGACAGTGGTATTGTTATAAAATTTCACATTTTCTGAATAGAGCTATTTACATGTTTAACCTTTTTTTTGGAAGATTACATCTGAAACTGAAAGATCAACTACTAATACTATTCTGCACAGCTGGCACTTGCCAAATTGTGATCTTTGGTATTGCCACTAGAGGGAGCCTTGAGACAAAGTATCCTGCATAGTTTTTCCACTCCTCATACAGGCAAACCTGTAAAATACGGAGTTAATAACATAGGGATGAAAGGATGTGAATTCACGAAGTGGTTAAAAATAATACCTCAGTCAGCAGGAGGGTCAGGTGTGTAGAAGACAGAAAGGGCAGGTCCCACCTCTGGTGCCTTGGTAGCAATGTTAGCTGCTAATTTTCTTAGAAGCTGCTTTAGTTCTTTTTGATCGCCAGGTCAGCTGTCTCATTCTCCCCTAGAAGTTGTTGCTCTGAATTATTCGTCAGTGCCAAATGCTTAATTTTTCCCAGTTAATGGATGAAATACACAAGGTGACGAAAGCAAATGCCTGAAAGTGTCTTTGAGGGATAGTTTGTTATTGGAAGTATTTTCACCTTTTTTTTTTTTTTATTGTTTAAGGAGTACATCATTGTGTCTTTTTGTTTTTTGTTTTTGTTTTTGTTTTTTGGAGACAGAGCCTCACTCTGTAGCCCTGGATAGAGTGCTGTGGTATCATCATAGCTTGCACAAACCTCACACTCCTAGGCTCAAGCAATCCTCTTGCTTCAGCTTCCTAAGTAACTGGGATTACAGGTGCTCACTACAACATTTGGCTATTTTTTTCTGTTTTTAGTAGAGACATGGTCTCACTCACTCTCGCTGAGGCTGGAACGCATTATATTTTGATGCGTATTTATACATAGTGTAATGGTTATTACAGTCAAATATTAACATATTAATCACCTCACATAGTTACTCTTTAATACAAGTATTTCTAATAGCATCCTCAAGAATTTTGTAAGGAAGGCATTGCAGAAGGCTGCAGGTGTTATCTGCTAATAAATAAAACACTGAAAATCATTTATCTCTCTTCCCTACGTTGTTTGAATTACTTGTTTGTTAGAAATACCCTAGGAATATATGTACCTCTTTAGAATGATTTTAAAGTTATACCTACATTCAGCAGGCATACTCTGACACATTTTCAGTGATAAAACACTGTTTCATGGGCAATTTTATTTACTTTTATGGCAACTTTAAAAAAAGTAAGTCATTTAGGAAGCACGTAGGAAAAAAATGAAATACTGAGCTTTTTTTTTTTTTTTGTTTTGATTTTTTTTGGCAATATTCACAGAGGTCATGAGAAGCTAGCAGAGGTTAGGACTGAGCTTCTTGTGGAGCAAGAGAAAAACAGATCTTTACGGAACACTCTTACTAGAAAGCCTGTCCTAGAGTTACCTTGCTTTGGAAGTGTTAGTGATAGTCCAGTTCTCAACAGAACACTGATTCCAAGGGAAAACCTAATACTCTCCACCCCAAGCCCACAGACTTCAAATAACAGCGTGGAGAACTACTTTACCAAGGTTAGTTACATTTTTTCCTTTGGTGATATAATTCTCATTTTTAATTTAGTGAATTTAATTGAATTTAAGGAAGTTAAGGCAACATCATATGCAAGTTAAGGAAACATCATATGTATCAATGCTAATACAGAAAGGAAAGTTTGTATTAAGCCCCTAAACTTCTCATTTTCAAGGGATGTCCATTTGTTGACTTTATTCAATAAATGTAACTAGACTGACACATTTGAAATTTTCTCTTTTTTTTGAGACAGAGACTCAAGCTGTCAACAAGGGTTGAGTGCTGTGGCATCACAGCTCATAGTAACCTCAAACTCCTGGGCTTACACGATTCTCTTGCCTCAGTCTCCCAAGTAGCTGGGACTACAGGCACCTGCCACAACACCTAGCTATTTTTCAGTTGTAGTTTTCATTGTTGTTAGGCAGGCCTGGCTGGATTCAAACCCACCAGTTTTGGTGTGTGTGGCTGGTGCCTTAGCTGCTTGAGCTACAGGCACTGAGCCTTGAAATTTCTTTAAAAGCTCATTTCAGCTATAATAGAAGTTGAATATGATTAGTTTGAGACAGTCTGACATTTTTTAAAATTTCAGAATGCTACAGGGATACACACATTTTGGTTACATAATTTACATTTGTACCTTTTAAGTCTAATTCCTAAGTGTCATGTGCACCCATGTGTTCATTACAACAGTTTAGGCATGAATTTACCCTACCTCTACCCACCCACCCCCGACCTATTTGATTTCCATTGACTTTTACTTACCTATGTACGTATGAGTGTTGATTGACTAGTTCCAATTTAGAATAGAGTATGTGTGATGTTTGTTTTTCCATTCTTGTGATACTTTACTTAGAGGAATGGCCTCCAGTTCCATCTAGGTTGTTACAAAGGATACTAGACCACCATACATATTTTTTAATGATTGAGTAGTGCTCCATGTTATACATAGCCTACATTTTATTAATTCATTCATGTTTTGATGGGCACTTGGGTTGTTTTCATATCTTTGTGATTGTGAATTGTGCTGTTATTAACATTTGAGTACAAGTGTCTTTTTTTTAATTATTAAATCATAGCTGCATACATTAATGCGATCATAGGGCACCATACACTGGTTTTATAGACTGTTTGACACATTTTCATCACACTGGTTAACATAGTCTTTCTGACATTTTCTTAGTTATTGTGTTAAGATGTTTATATTCTACATTTACTAAGTTTCACATATACCTTTGTAAGATGCACCGCAGGTGTAATCCCACCAATCACTTTCCCTCCACCCCTCTCTCCCTCCCTTTCTTCCCTTTCCCCCTTTCCCCTATTCTTAAGTTATAACTGGGTTATAGCTTTCATGTGAAAGCCATAAATTAGTTTCATACTAGGGCTGAGTGCATTGGATAACTTTTCTTCCTTCTTGAGATACTTTACTAAGAAGAATATGTTCCAGCTCCATCCATGTAAACATGAAAGAGGTAAAGTCTCCATCTTTCTTTAAGGCTGCATAATATTCCATGGTGTACATATACCACAATTTATTAATCCATTCATGGAT